>VZRU01012227.1:0-22968 GCA_013398155.1 Pedionomus torquatus
GTAAATTTGGCTGAAACCACGACAGATACCCAAAGTGGGGCAGCGCTGAGAAGCTCAGAGTGGGAACAGCTGGGCCTGGCTTTGAGGCTGCTGTTAAACATTAATGAAGGTCTGGTTTAGGAAAATAAAATCCTTAGGCAGGCTGGCATGTCATCCTTGAAGGCTCTAAATGAACTAGTGGATTTTTATTACCTCTTGTCCCTTGTTGTTAAGCAGCACACAGTGTTTAAATAGGTAAGAAGAAAGTATATAGAAATAGACACCAGTTTGCAGGTGTTCTCAGGTATTACCTATCCACTTATAACTCAGCCCCCTGCAGCTTCTCGGCCTGGAAAGGGTGGGAATGTTCCCCTGGAATCAAGCGAAATGGGCAGTTGAGCTGTCTTGATACCTGTCTAATAAGGGAAATTACCCATAAGAAAGAAAAAATGGAATCTGTTAATTTAGCCCTATTAATGGTTAATGCTCTGTGGTTGCTTGTGAAATTGTCAGAATGGGGATCTGCTGAATATAGCAGGTGCTTTCCTGTCCTCCACATGTTTACATTCCTTTATGTTCAGTTATTTCATTAAGGTGCAGAGAGATGATGCCTTCAAATTCTTGATAACGTGCTTTTTTTTTGTTGTCATGAGTATGTGGAAGATAGTTCTCGAGAATCTGAAATGCTTGTCTTGTAGAATTTTGAAGAAACACCATTTACTCTCATAAGTTGGAAAATACAATTATCTTGTCTTTCTGTTCCTCTTTTGATAGGGCCACAGAGCCAGTGGTTGCTTTTCCTGCTGGATTCATCATGATAACTCCAGCTTTTGAGCTGACTCAAGACCCGGATTTTCTTACAATAATAATCAAAGTACCTTATGCCAGAGCTTCAGAGTTCGATGTATATTTTGAAGGGGAAGACTTTAAATTTTATGCTAAGCCATACTTTCTCAGGCAAGTAGCAGATGGATTTTTTTTTTTTTTAAAATTGACCTTAATAATAAAAAAAAAAGTATAAATAGAGAAAGAACTTAATTTTGGTCCCTTCAGATGATTGCTGGATGTGCTTGTATATATTGGTCATTCACAAGGGATTTTAGTGGACTGGTAGAATGAGGTGAATGTGTTATTCTGAGTAGGCAGTATAAGAACTCAAATGAGTTCTCCTATCCTGTCACTGTGGGTTAGCTTAGAGCTTTTAAATTGTTGCGTCTTCCACATGTTATATGTAGTGCTAAGGTTGTCATCTCTGTGGTGGCTGTGGCCTCATCCAGGCTGGAAAATTGGGAGTCACAAGTTTTTTCTCTAGCAGATCCTGATCTCTTGCACCAATAGTTAGGGAAAAAGTCTTTTGAAGTATGTGGAGATTTGACTGTGTGACTTCTATTTATGTCACCAGGAGTCATGTAGTTAAGTCCTTTGTACTGCTTTTGGAATGTGCCTTACGTTTTTATAGGCTGAGACATCAAATTTCAGAATTAGTCAAGCGTTCAAAGAGACATCTCATTTCTTGCCCACAGATTGACTCTTCCTGGAAGAATCGTTGAAGATGGCAGGGAAAAAGCATCTTATAATACAGACGAAGGTAGTAGTATGTGTGTCATTACAAATGCTACTAACTCTGCAATAATTTGTGCTTTGCTGTACTGAAATTGCATAGAAGTTATTGAAGTATATGATACTGTAAATAAATGTAAAGTTTCTTTTATGTAGTATTAAAAAAAAATGCGATTTATTGTACTTATTTAGGCCATCCTTAAGCAGAAAGGACGTGTTCAGAACTGTCTTAATAATGAAAAACTATGTACACGTCCTCTTCAAGCCCTGTGGGGGCTAGACGTGTCATTGTACCAAGATCATTAATTTAGTAAATCTGAAAAGAAGTCAGGTGGTGCTGAGTAGAAATGAGATAATCCTGAGGCAGTTGCTTGGCTATGTCATAAGAGAGAAGTTAGTTTATTGCTACACCTTAAGGTGGAAGGTACTACTGGAATAACACCTGTACATTCTGGAATTAAAATATTCTTAAAAAAATAATAACAAAAACCAGCAAAACCAACCAGAAATAAAACCTATAATTTACTGCTTGCGAAGCCTTTATTATGTGCTTAAGACAATCAGATTGCGGAGTATAGTTTCCTGTGATCTGTTGATTGCTTGCTAGGGTGGAAGGATCCAAAATTAAATTAAGCTTGTAGTCTGTTGATTTGTGTCTATACAGTGTGAGTCAAGAGACCGCAACTGCTTAAATAATCTCTTTGTGCTTTATCATTAAAATTTAATTTTGTGAAACGTGAAGTAAGGTTAAAAACCATGCAGAGATTGAAGCATAATGAAACGCAACCTGCATATGTCCCAGTTTCTGTGAGTCTTTTTTGTTAGAAGAAAATTGCACATTTTTGTTTGTTTTGCGTATTTTAATGCAGTAACTGTATTCTGACTTTCCTTTAAGGAACTTTTACAATTCGGTTACCTAAGGAGATTCCTGGCCAATATTTTGAGGGACTGGACATGCTGACATCTCTCTTAGCACCGAAGAAATCAAGATCAGGAAAACCTTTAGTAGAAGAGATAGGTATGGCAAAAAAAAACCCCTATTTTATAGTAGTGATACATGTACATAATGAAAACAGTTATAGATCTATGTAGTGATTCATGTAGAAAAGTAGAATATTTCTATTGTCTAGTCCAAGGTATGAGAAGGGTGTGAATGAATCTGAAAGTTCAGCAAAGTTTAAAAATACATGTCATCATTGTAGGTTTAGTTATGTTTGTATTTTTCCAAAATATGCTTTATATCTGCTAATCCTCTGTAGATCTTTGTACCCCTCTAGTGGCTGCACAATACACACACATTTGACTCTTCTGCATTCTATGAGCTAGCACTACTGGACTTGCAGCTCAAATTTCAGAAGCTAATTAAAACCACAGGTTCTCGTGGAATGACTTATTGAGCATCAGTACTTAACAGACAAGAAGGCTTGACTATCTGTGTTCATTTTTTTAATATTTACCTGAAATTATAGGTAACATCACTTTGCTCCTGTCTGGGGTTCTCTCAGCATCAGATTCTGATCTGGTTGAAATCAGTGAAACAATTTTATTTCAGTCTTTGAGCAAGTATACTTGAAAACATTAGTGTTTCTGGTCTTCATTTTTGAAAGGTGGAGAATTTGGAGCAGAACCTATGGATTACTGATATAAGCATCTGCCTATAGGACCCAGTGTTGAATAAGATTTCTTAAAAGATGTAGTAAAATGAGAAAGGCTTATTGTGTTATAAGTGTTTGCCTCTCTATTAAATGATATATATTTTCTATGCAATAATTTTCTTTCTCTGACCACTCAATAGATACAGCTGCCTCTGCTCAGTTGTCTGAGGAGGAGGAAGAAGAATTTGACTGGGAAATAGAGCAGACCCCTTACAACATAAGTGCAGAAAGCACGCTACCGCTCCAGTACCGTTATGGCTTTGGGAATTTGCGGTCAGGGGTGTTCCAGCGGCTGCAGGTAGATGTATTTTGTTGTCTTGTATTAGAGAAGTTTTGCGTAACTTTCTTGTTAGATAGGCTTCCTGGCTCCTTCTGTAGTCAGGAGCTTCTTCTCTGGTACCCCGTTCTGCAACTTGGAATATTCTGTTTTTGCATGTGGTAGCACAGACAAATCGTTGTTCCTGCAGAACTTAGGGGGTGGTGGAGACTGAGTTAATTGTGTAGCCCGTCTGTTTCTGCAGTAGTTTCAATATTAGAGGAAAGGGCTGAAAAATTTTACCATTACTCCTTGGTAAAAATGGCCTGTGGAGGTGAGCTGCTGTCACCAGCACCATTCAGGTCACCTGTGAAAGCACAGTGAAAAAGGCCTGTATGAAGCAGGTCATGTGCCAGGTGAATAGTTCTGGCAAGCAACAAACTGTCTACAAGCTTTAACAGTCTGCCCTTATCATTTTTGCTTTGTTTGCTATTGTCTTCTATTCTGGCTTCAAACATGTTTAACATTCACGTACAGTATATTTCAGATGCCATGAATTTTAGTTTATTTTTAAATTAAAGAAAAAACCCAACAAATTAATGTATAGGACCTGTTATGGTTCTTGCGTTAAAACTTTTTTCATTGTGAAGTCCATGGTAACTTCCTCTTTATACTTGTTGTTTTAGACTTGATTTTCCCACAAGACAAAAACTTTGTGTGCACTCTTCAAGGTGTCTGCCCACCTGGTATCTGTAGGATATGCTAGGGATCTGCTGATGCACTGAAATTTACTTTTATGGATTAATTGGTGGGACAGGAGCTTTAAAAAGCAGATAATTTGCTCTTGTGCATGCAGCAGTTTGTCTAACTTGTGAATGGTCTGAAGCTGATCTACACCCTGTAGCATGCTAGGTACTATAATAATATCTGTAATATACAGAGCTCTTATTAAAATAGTAGATGGTAATTTAATTCTTGTATTGTTCTTACTCAAAGGAATTTAAGTTGTAGCTGTTTAAAGCAATTATGTAACTAACTCATTATTGCATGAATTGTAGTATTTTCAGCGTTTGGAGCAGAAGGATTGCTGTTTATGGAAAGAGGATTTACATTCTGTTAGGATACATCCACTGGTACATTACTGTGATATTCATGAAGAAGTACAGTTCCCATCACCATTAATGTATTACTACTTACCGATGATTATTTAATTAATGTATGGCCTCCTCAAAGTGTGAGAGTAATCTCAGAATTCACAGGAACAGTATCTATGGTTTTTATCTTGTTTTTATTGTGATTGTGTGCTTTTACTTTCTTTTATTGTAACACAAAATAACCTGCCTGCTTGAAGGTAAAATGGTCTGAATAGATTTGCGGTATCATGAATTGTAAGAAGCTTCAAATAATTGAATTTCCTTGGACTTTTGATATGTTGCTTGCACACTGGACCCTGAATTTGGAAGATCTGAAACAGAGGTTGAAAATCAACTAGGTATTTCAGTGTAATACTGATAAACGTCCTTCCTAAACAAATCTTGAATATCATTCCTGTGGCTTGGTCATATAATTCTTGTTCCATTTGCAGGATGAACTCAGTGATGTTATTGACGTTAAGGATCCAGACCAAACACCTGTTGATGAACGTAGGCAGAAACGCCTGGCAGCTGAGGCTGACAAGTTTGACCCTGATCATTACCTGTGAGTATTGATTTACTTCACCTGGTCAAGTGAAAATACCTCAGGTGAAATATATATACTTTTTCTTATTCAGATTGGGTTTGAGATCACTTTTGGAAGTAAGAGCTTTACTTTTTCTTTGTCAGTTTCTTTCTTACCACAGCAGCCTTAGATGGTGTTCATAAGCATGACACTGACACAAGACCTTGAGCATCTGTTTTGAGGTTGTTCTGCTGTTTAATTACTGCTTAAGTTGGCATTCAAGGGTGCTGTGGACTGTTGCAGAACATTGTTCCTGCATTCACCTCTTCAGCAGCTGAGTAGCCAACCCCTGCCAGCGTTTTGGGTTGTAGATGTCAGAACTTTTTCCCTTTGTGAAACAAGGATTACTGAACCATCCTGGTCTATGAAGAAGTACATTGGAGCTTTGAAGTTGTGAAGATTTTATCTAGGCCACTTTTGCCTTCATCACATGAAGCCTTTTTTACAGCAGAATGAGGAAAAGTGCCAAACCAAGACTCTGTTTCTTTATGTTTCTTCTCATGTAATGAAGGTAGAAATGATTCTTGGTACCTTTTGAGTATTACAGGTCGAGTTAGGTTCAGAATCTTCCAGATAAGTAAATTAAATTGAAGCTGTGGGATCTATTAATACTGTAATTCCTGCAAGATTGATTTGATGGGACAAGAGTGTAATTCCTGGTAAGGAGAGTTTAGTACTCCTCGTGTGTTTTGTGGGGAGAGGTAGGCTTAACCCAGTCTGAGTTGTTCTTGAGAGATATCTTTGCAAACTTGGAATTTCTCCCCAGTCAGGTGTTTCAGAGACAGCTGCATGTAGCACATAGAAATTAGAAAGGCTTTCTTGAAATGTCATTTCCCTGGAAATGAAGTAGTTCCTAACCTATAATGTGATGCAAATTACAGTAATTGTAAATTTCCAGCTAAGGCCCTGTATTCTAGCCTGGTAGATGAGCTACAACTGTTTAGTTTAATGGCTGTCTTTTGGATGCTTTGAAACAGATGGTACTGACGTTTCTTCAACAAAAACTGTTTTCCTGTGTACCCTGATGAGAAGGACTGCTCTGGGAGAAATGGTGGCGGACAAAAGTGTTCTGTTGCCTTTGAGGAAAATGTGCACTGGCTGATGTCTTGATAAAGTAACTTAAAGATACGCAAGGAAGGCAACAAAAAAAAATCTGTCAGTGTGAGAGTAAAGTAAATTATTTTCTGGGCAGGTTTTGTATGATGATTAAGAAGATATTAAAAAATTCCCTGCTCTCTTTTGTTCTTAGTATTTACAGTATTTTTTTTGGCTTGAGGAAAAAGCTAAAAATCATGAGGAAGCTTAAAACTTGAATCCTTTAGTATAAATCCTCCCAGAATTACTACATTGAGATTTTGACCACATTGGCTTAGAGCTAAGATGTATATGAATTTTTCAAGAGAGATTGCTTCCAATTCTTTTTCCCCTTCCTACAGCATACCCTTGCTTACCTAAAAGTCCATCCCCATCTTTACTTTATCGTTGCCCTTCAGGTGCATACTCTTCCTCCCCAAAGTACACAGAGTTCTACAGTGGGAGAGCCTCCCCGTAAAATCAAGTTTGCTGCCAGTGTCATTGTCCAAGAAGTCTTCTCTTTGGACTGTTTTCCTTTAGATCCACCCAGAACAAATCAAGTTCATTTCTCTTCATGTCATGCTACGAACTCATTTATTTCCTAAGCTTCTGGGTGGCTCAGGGAAGGTGGAGGAAGTAAGGAAGGGGTACTGTAAGATAAAAGAATATTGTTTATGCTTTTAATAATCACTTTTTTTCTGATTTGCAGTCAAAGAGCATATTTCTAATGCATAAAAAATAGCCTGGAGCCAGGTTAGGGGTATTCTATGTATGTGTTAAAGTATAGTCCTGTACACTATAAACTGAACGAAATGGCATATGACTTTCTTTTTTTTTTTTTTTTCCCTAGAGCTGATTTCTTTGAAGATGAAGCTATTCAGCATGTCTTAAAGTACAAACCGTGGTGGGTTGATGCTCATAAAAAAATGACAGACTTTAAGGGAGAAAGTCATCAAGAACATGACGCTCATACATTTGGTAAGAATATATGTGTATATATGTGTGTGTAGACACTTGTTGCTTGAATGATAATTGCTGTGTTATGTTAAAATACCATACTATTGTTCTTAAGAGAAAAAATACAAGTTTATCCTACAATTCTTCATAGACAAGTATCCTGTTAATTCTCCTGTCCTCAAAGGCAAAAAAAAAAAAGTCTCTGAGGAACAGTTATGTATTGAAATCTTTGAAGCAGTTGTGTGTGGGGCAGTTTTTAAGATTTCAAAGGAGCTGCTAATGTAAGTCATGGCATCTAAAATAAAATCAAACCAATCTTTGTGTAGTGATTGTCATAGCTAGAAAATAGGTCCTTTGTTGCTGTGCTTATCTCATCTGGTTTTGGCTTGGTCCCCCACTCCCCCCCCCAGCTATTTTGAGTAACTGTTCTCTCTTTTCTAGTTGTGTTTTAAGTGGAAAAAATAGCCAAAACTGGGGTTTGTGCCCAGTTCCGAATATGGTGCAGATACTTCACAGCAAGTTTTCCAAGAATAAGCTGTGGAAGATTGTACCAGTATCAGCTCTTATCTCTGTTTGATAAGCACTCTTCTGTGGGTCATTTATTTATGCAATACCACAGAAGTTCACGGTGTTTATTATGTTACTGTTACTTTTATGGGTCTTGGAGACTTTCTTCAAAGGAAGTCCGTTTAGAAACTAAAAGGGATGGTTTCAGACTTAGTAGATGACCTTGTAACAATGCTGCTAACAGAACTGAGATTACCTTTCCATGCAGAGTGATTGGGGAGAGCATTACAAGTTACTATTGTGCATATTCTTTTATCGTCCTTTGCTCATTTCCTATGTAGTATGAAAATCCAATGTTACGAAAGTAGATAATGATGATAATCCCTTCACCAGGGGTTCTTAACAAATATTAGTGCATTAATAATACCTGCAGTTTCACATTTTCTACAGGAGAACGATAATGGAATTTGGGAAATGTTGTATATTTTACTGTGAATGTAATCTGATCTTCATTACTGGTCTTTTTTTCAGCCTCTGAAGCCAGAAATTGTTAATTATATCTATCATAAGCATTTGATTTAAAAAGGATTTGACAAAGGTACAAGAGGCTTGAAATTAGAATATGAGGGGTTCTTTTGTTTGTTTTTACCCATTCACTCCTTAGTAAATGAAAGGCTGCTACTGTTTGCCTGTGTTAAGGAATATAATGAAAACGCGGAGCTGCTGGATGATTTCATTGATAAAGAATATTTTTATTTCAAATTAAGATTCCAAAGAAAACCTTGTAGGTGCGTTGCTGGGTTTTAGGGGCAGCGACTACTCGAAAGCCTGGCAAGCCTGCTAACGAAAGTTACTCAGAAAACAGGGCTGTAAAAAGGATCATCTGTTCTCTAAGCCATTTGTTTTAACAGATACATATTTAATAAGGATGATCAAAAAATGTAGTCAGACCTTTGCATGGCTGAGTGAAGAGGTGAATATAGCTTTGGGGATCTCTAGGAAATGCAACGTAAGAGGCCATCTGGTGTTTGGGATACATTAATGGCAACAACCCACCCTTTTCCTTAGAAAGACCTCCGTTTTCATAAAGTTTTTACCGCTTTTGAATTGAAAGAGTGGCTGGGACTGGCAAGCAGCTGAATGAGGATCTGAAACCATTGGAGGTTCCTAACTGGAGCGAGTTGTGGTGAAAGAAACCACCATGAGAGGGAGTACAGGTTCCACTTGAAGGTCTCTTACGAATGGGAACACAAAAGGGCAGGAGGTGGGGTCAGGCTCTTTGACTTGAAATCCGATCATCAATAGGATGAGTTCCCTGTGGTTTTTTATTGCTTTTATGCTTTATCCAATCAAAGGGATGGTCTGGCCCATCTGAGTTACAGATTCAGGAATTCTTACAAGCTGAATACAATTTGCCAGCGTACGTGTGTTAATAAGCATTGCAGTATGCGTGCTTAGTAAGTGGAAGTGACATAGAAAAGGCCCGTGAAAGAAACAAGGGCTGTGCTAAGTGGAAAACCTTCTTTACTACTTCAGAAACTTCACATAATTTCCCCTAGCACTGGGGAGAAGCCTGGCTGCGTTAAGGCAAGGTGTGCTATGCAACTAGAAGGACAAGGAGGTTGTCATCGCTATGAGAGTGTGCTTGGAATAAAAAGCCTTTGAAATCCTTGTGCTTAGCTAGAAGAAGCTAAAAAGTACTTGAGCACAGGAGCTCTAAGCACACAAATGTTGTATGTGTATTGCGGTGTGGTTCGAGGTGTTCTGTGATGTGTGGCAATTCTCTGAGCCTGCGTATGGATGAGTTCCCTTGTAGGTTGGTGTGAGGTCAAACCTTTTTTTTATTTTTTTTTAATTTTTTTTTAATTTTTATTATAAGAATCAGATCTCCTGGTTATTTTTGAACCTGCTTAAGGGCATAAAGGAGAAGGGATTGAAACCCTCATGAAGCTTCTTTTTATTGCTTATGAAAAAGAGGCATAAAATGAAGAGTACCAAGATTTCTTCCTGAAGTCCAAATTAATGTCTTCTGTTAAGGAAATCATCTAAATTAACTTAATTTCAATCTTCTTCCACGATGAGGACTTCCAAGCATATGGCTTGTAAAGAGGATTGACATTGGGGTGTTTAAAACATCTGCAACTTATGGCAGGTGCACGCCCATGGCCCGCTTGCAGAAATGTTTCTGTCCTGTGTAAAGGATGGTGATTTTCTTGATTAAACACGTACTGTCCAAAGGCATCACCCAAGAAAGTGGGAACTGAGAGAGATGATGCAAATTGCATGCTGGCTGATGTGCTGCATAGAATCATAGAATGGTTAGAGTTGGAAGGGACCTTAAAAATCATCCAGTTCCAACCCCTGCCCTGGGCAGGGACACCTCCCACCAGACCAGGTTGCTCCAAGCCCCGTCTAANCAGCATCTCATCCTGGGGCGGGCCGCTGTGTGATGTATCTTCTTAGAGAGTTATTCAATGAGGATAAATGACTGATAAGACAAGAAGGTAGAAGAGGTAAGGTTAAAACTGGTGGTAGATTATAGAACAGGCTACCATAGCATTGAGGTATTGGCACTAGAATTTGACACTCGGTACCTTTAGAGTCCCTGTATTTTGTGCCCTGTTACTGCTGCCATTGGGACAGTTCTCACCTGCACAGATATGTGGAATTGGCAATGTCACTGGGAACTGACAAGTCAAGTTACTACATGGAAAAGTTTGTTTAGTGTGGGGAAGTGACATAAAAAATACCAGATTCCTTGCAAGTCAATTGTCTTACTCAGCAATACTGAAACAAGAACATTTTTTTGTGTGTGTTTCTTCTTTTTGCTGATTTATATTGATATATTTATTGGTTTCTTGGAACCAAAACCTTGTTTACTTTTGTCTTTATAATGTCTTTGGCTACAAGGATTAATTGGAAATACAAATGGATGTCTTTTGTGGGATTTTTTTGTTTGTTTTGTTTTGATTTTTTTGCATGATATTACAATCAACTGAAGATTTTGTTTGGTTGATTGCTGCTCTTACTTTCATCCCTGGCTATTCTCTCTCCTGTTTGTGTATCATCAGGGTGTTTCAATATCTCGTTAACAGAGGTTTTTTCCTTTTTGAATCAGCTTTTCTCATTAGCATTTAAAGTCTTCATCTCTCTTCTGTCCTTACCCTGAATGTATTTTTAACTTAACCTTCTTACTTTTTCTCCAGCTTGTGTGTATAGTGTGTATGTTTTGTCTTAAAAGTTTCTTCTTTTATTGTGCAAAACGTCTTTTATTTCTTTTGTCCTTTCCCCCCTCCCCCCTGCATTTTACTGTGTATTGCAATGATTCTTTTTCTGCCCTTTCTGTGTTTTTATTGGTTTATTTTCCCCATAGGCTTGTTAGCCACCAGGCTATGGTTTGTTTGAACTGACTGTCATTTCACTGTGCATGAGATGTTTATAATGAGTGTCAGGCCTGGATAATTTATTTTTCAAAAACGTTAAGGAATGGATAGATACTTGTTTGCAAAATTGAAGTGTTTTCTCCAGAGAGAGAAATTTTATTTAGAATACCTGTCACTTTGCAGGGGGTTAAGGAATATCTTTGTCACGTTTACTTTTGCGAATTGTGTACTACTCCTGTGTTTATGGTCCATTCGTGTATCTTGTGATGCTTCAGAGTTTGCATTTTAGGGGAAGAAAACTTCATCTCGTACATCTTGTGAACTTCAATAGGAGTTTCTTTGCTTTCTACTTAGAAGGGAAGAGTGGTTCACGTTTGTATGTTCCTCTAGAGTGTGGGTTTTTGGGAATGTTAAATACTTGTTAGTAAAACTTGAAAAAGTAAATTTTTTTTTTTGCTCTGAGCGTTGGACTTTTTCTTATCTCTGATGACGAGGTTAATTTTGATCAGCAGTGAGGGGAAAAAAAAACCACAACCAAATGAGGTTATAGTCATTGATTAAGATGAGTAGATCAGTAGTGGAATCAGTAATGCATATAACGAGCTTCTGAAGGAGAGTACATACATCTTGACTGCTAACTGTAGCAAGCATATTGAGGTGGCCTGGAAGTAGGAGAGTGCTAACATAACTGTATTGCATCCATCACAACAGGTATTCTGTCTGTGATGAGTTCCCAGATGATTTGAAGGAATGATTTAGTATCTTTGTAACAAAATTCTTTATTACTGCAGTCCTCAAAAGTGATCTTCAGCTTTATGAATCTGATTTGCTGTAGCAGTCTTTGCTAGCAAACTTGGCTGTTTGCTTTTCAGGATTTCTCTTTCTTGTTTAGCTTTAGTTTTCTCCCTTCTCTTTTGTGCTTCTCTTCAGGGTGAGACTGCCACTTGTGTATGATTTTATAATTGTGTTAGACTCCAGGAGAGGGTTTTCTGGTCAAATCCAGCTGAAATTAGAATGCCTTTTTTTTTTTTTCTAAGCGGACCTTCTTCTAACTGTAAACACCCTGTTGTGATACCTCGTTAAACCCACTGTACTGTAGCAGCTTACAAAGTGCTTTTATGTTATGTTTTTCAGAAACCTAATTTTTTTTTTTCAAACGTGCTACAACACTGCACGTACCGTTTTGTGGGTAATTTTAATATGAATGATAGAGGTGACTCACTGAAGAATCAATGCAATTTAAGAACTTGTAACAAAATTTTCTAATATAGATAAATCATCTGTATTTGTGATGTAAGGAGTAATATTGAACTGCATTGCATTAACAGGAAAACAGAGAACCACCATAGACTTGCTAAACTGTTCCTTTGTGCTAGATCATAGCAAGTGGAAGAGACTGGCTTTCTCAAGATGATAAAAAAGCTGGATTTTCTTTTTGTAGGAGCTTGTAAATAGATGGAGACTGGCTTGACTCCAGAGAAATGTTTAGCTCATCATGAAGTTTCCGTAGGAATTTAAATCAAGTATTTCATGGTTATGAAGCCGATAGAAACATTAAAAAAGTTCATAAAGAAGGAACAGTCAAAAATGTTTTTCCTGATTTGTAGTTTTATGTCTCAAGATGAGGTGTGTGCATATGTACGCGCCTGTGGCATCACAAACATTTGTTTCAAAACGTGTCATAAAATTAGAAAGCTTGTAGAAACCTCCTGGGATAAAGACAACCACATGTCTAATAGGCAGATTGTATCCCTGAGAATGTGAATTACGGAAAATGATGATGAGCAGTGTTTGAAGAGGAACATCTATAAGCGCGTTTGCAATCATCATCCTTATGATCGAGCAATGGGCAAAGGGTGTAAAAAGAAACTTGGTTTATTAGGAGTTGTAACCAGTTGTAACCTGTGCTGTACTTCCACCACCACCTTGGGGCTTTAGCTGCCTGTGTCCCAGGGTCCAGAGCTCTGGGTTATTGGTTGTGCCCAGCTGTGAAACCTTGGCTCTTGCTGCTGAGAATCAACTATGAGAGTCTGCAGAGAAATAAGAACAGTATAACTGCAGGTAGGATTGTTGAGGCAGCAGCACTAGTAGCTCAAGGATTTCAGAGTAAATACTAATGTGGAAGATACAAACTGGAAAAACAGGGAAGCAAGTTGGGGCAGGAACCTGTTGGGTTATCAGGTGGAGTCTATAGTGCTGATGAAGACTGGCTCAGCAGTGTTCAAGGATCTGTCTTGGGGAGCACAAAGCCTCAAAGCCTGAGCCTTCCCAGGTGCCTGCCTCATCTCAGTGTGTTAATGGCTAATTCTTTTACACTTTAAAGTTTTTACATCTTGCCTACAGCTTTTATCTGCCCCCAGCTAAGTATGCTTAGGTCATGAGTCGCAATTGATAAGACTTGGAAATACAGAATCGTACCTTTCCTTTTTTCCCTTCTCTGTTTCTGTAGTTCTTACCCTTTTCTACAGTAAGAAAATACATTGGGTTGTGTCGTGCTGTTGTCATATTTTTATCATATACAATGTGGACTTAAACTTCAACTTACTAGGATCCTGATTGCACACTTATCTCTGTGTAAGGTACCCAGTTACCCACAGAAATCCTTGCCACTTGCCCAGTGGGGTTTAAAATTCCCTGTGTATGCATGCAGTACATTGCAGGGCTAGAATTTGACTTTGAAAGAAATATATCAGAGTTAAATAGAAATTAAAAATGAAAGTAAGAATGATTTAAGCTTTTTTGTGAGTGATGATTGACGTGTGATTAGTAACACACTTCTTTTTAAAGAGACTGTTGAAGTAGTATTACTGCCTATTAAAATGAATGTGCCAGCTTTAAATTCTTAATCAATTATCCTTTTTATAGTTGTCTTCTCTGAGGAAGAGAAAGAGCAGCTGAGAAAGTTCACAAATAAATCTTATCTTCTGGATAAAAGAAGCCGTCATCAAGTGTATCTTGGTTTAATTGATATTCTTCTGGCGTATTGCTATGAAATCTGTGTCAATGAAGGAGACAAGAATGTAAGTTTAAAGAAAATATCAAAAATTTAGTGTGTTTTAGCAAGGTAATGCTGAACCCTGTACTGTCATTTAGGAAAATCACGACTTAGTTCCAGAAATTAAAAAGAAATAACTGAGTAGGTTAAAATGTGAGACGCTCGCTCTCTAGATTGAGCTATTGAGATGCTTGTGGGGATTAATACAATTTCCAAGTACCTCTGCTCTCCTGGAGCAGCATTTTGGCTGTAGGAGAGAAGTAGAGTTGCAGGAGACTCCAGACAGTTGTTTGTTTCTGCTCTGCTTTGTGTTGTGGTGTCTTGATTTATGTAAATGCAAATTTCACAAAAGATTCATTCTTTTATATTAATGTTTCTTCCTTCTGTTTTTTTTTAGACAGTACTGGAATGGGTGTGTTTTGTAGTAACTCCACTGCTGAATTGGATACTGAAAAAACATGGGAGCTCATAAAGTCTGCAGACTGAAACTGTTTAGTGATTTATATAGGCTACCATTACATGACTTTAACAAAACTGAGTTTTTTGAGGGGGAGTTTTGTGGTGTTGTTTTTTTGTTTGGTTTATTTGGGCATTTTATTTTTATAGCTTATGCACTGAGTGTGGAAGGTGTTTCCTGGGGTGTTCTGGAAATTAGAGTGAGGCATTGAAAATTTTTTAAACTGACACACACTTAAAAAATCCTAATACAGACTTTTCTTTTTTTGGTATTCAAACACTGGGGGGAAGCAGAAAAGCGTGTTTCCATTTTCAGGATTCTGGTGTTTGCCCAAGCAGCAGCCAGCTTTATTTTGTTCTGTATCCTAGGCTTTTTACAGGATATAAAGAATTAAGAAGATGCCATGGATTCCATGCTGTTCTGTGGACAGCTTGTCTTTTTGAACTGGTCTTTCTTCCCAGATACAACTTCGTGCTGAGTGTCTCCTCTGTTGATATTAATCAATGAGATGTTTTCTTAAGTTTTTCAATCAAAATACCAGAACGTATAAGCAAACTGTTCTGTCTTAATCAGACTGAATTGCAGGGCATGGATTTTAGAGTGTCAGGCAGAAATGTCCAGACCTGCTTATTCAACAGAAATCATCTAGGGTGGTCGTTGTACTGTGTTTCTGTTGCACAGAATTGCAAATACGCAAGGGTCACAACTGTACAATTCTTGTTTGATCTTCACACCAACTGTGTAGTATATGTGGGAAACATGATGTGGGGTTCTTCTCCCCCCTCCACCCCCCCCACCCCTATTTTAATAGGAAAACCAAGACATTGAGGCCACACAAATCTTTACTAGAGCCAGGATTATAGATCAAGGCCTCCTGGCTTTTTGCCCTAGTCATCCCACTGGCCAAAACTACCACACAAATGCAATGAATCTGTCACATTTTAAGAATAATGGCATTTTACATGTACAGGGCTTTAGGACCTTCTCTGAAAGCCAGAAGTCTTGAGCTGCTTTCACAAAATAAGACATTGTAGCTCGAGCTTTGTTGATTTAAGTTTCTGTTGCTTGGTGAAAGGGACAGAATTCTGCTAAAATACCATTTCTCTGTGATTGCTGTTGTATTTTAAAGGCTTTGTGCATGAGCTAGATTATTCCCAATACGGAAACCAATTCAGTTATTTAACATCTGCATTGCAATATAGTTTTTAATGCTGTCCTGTGGCCATTTCAATGCATGTAATATAATTACTGTTTCATATTCACAAAGGTTCTTAAATTGCTGCCAGAACGTTATCTTAAATACTTTGCCAGCAGTCTTGAATGTTGAATTAGATAATACTTGTTTTATGATCTTCTCTTAAAATCAGGTTGAATCAGCCTGGAATGTCAGGAAACTGAGTGCAACGTTGTGCTGGCTGGAGGTGAGTTAAAACTGCTGGTTTGCATTGTGTGTTTGCTGTATTGTTTGGTTTTGGTATTCTATTTTGGCTTTGTGGAAAGCTTACTCATTCGGTATTGAGGATGAATTAAGTGTATATCCCCTTTTTAATTAATGTTACAGGAAATCCACTGGGGCTTCTGGGCTCCCAGTTACTGGAGGCCTCAAGGTACTGGGGTATGACCTCTCATCTGTCTGGGTGCTGGGCTACCTTCTGGCCCATTCTGAAAAAGCTATGGAAAAGCTGCTCCACTACATGTTGCCTCTAGCTCCTAGGCTTGATTCTGAAGTCCTGATCTTCATTTAGGAATGAATTGTAATTATTCCTCACATATGTTGCACACGGTGTGTGTGTGTGTGCGCAACTCCCTGCTTAAGGCAAGAAAATACAGCTTTCCAGCTCCTGGATCAGAAATTGTAGGCACCTAACTGGCCTGTTAAAATAGAAAGGGCGTAAAGGGCATAAAAAGCAGGGAGTGTAATTTCTTAGTGTCCTTGTGTCCTTTTAAGTCCTACCTTAAATAAATGTTTTAATAACTTTTGAAAATGGCAGACCTTAGTAAAGTAGCTTACTGTTCAGTTTTGGGGGTTTTGACTGCAGAGTCTTTCTTCAGCTTTCCCAGTTCATTGTTCTGAAGTTCTGCCTTGCTCTTACTTGGGCTGTAAATCAGGTGGGTTCTGGCTTTTCTGCTTGCTGTGTGGCTTCAGAGTCCATTGGAGAGTAGAACTGGGAAGCCCAGAAGCAAATGCAAACCTGATGATAGGAAAAGCTCTTAGAAGTCAATCAAAAGGTGTTAGGTTTGTTTTTTTTCACCTGTCACAGAGAAGGTGGATGCCATATTCTTGTGGTTCTCAGTTCTGTAGTTGAGTTGTAGAACTGTTACCTCAATAAGGCTTTACAGATTGTGTGATCTTTCAGACACATGCTTTGCTTTCAGGTTTCTTGCAGAGTTAGTGGACGTGTTTCTTCACCTGCCCCCTTTTCAGCCTTCTTGCTGCATCCTTATTTATTTAGTTGTTGCTAGCTAGCCCTTTGAAATCAACGCTTTAGAGGAATCAACGATTAGAGGAAACAAACTCAATTCTATTCTTTGCACTTAAGGGTTGTTTACTAAAAGCACAGAGGCCTGTGTGATTAAGTTGTTACAGAGCTGGAAGTAGAAGGCACTTAACGTGTCCTGTAATCTGTTATTTCTTACGATGGCAGCAGGCAGGAAAGGACCATCCCATCCTCATTCCTCTAGTTACTGAGCCAAGTCTGAGTTTGCAGGATCAAAAAGTGAAATTTAACTGGATTTTTGGGTTCAGTCCTTCAAACATTTCTTGTGGTGGCAAATGTTATATTCAGTCACAACTTGTTCTGTAGCAGCTGGTTTTCTGGATCTTTTCATTTTAATTTATTTCCAGTTGGATGATCTGCAGGAGAAAGTCAGAAAGGAGGGTAGTTAAAATGCAGTGATTGTCTTAACTTTCAAATATGATCTTTTTTTCAGATCCATATCCTAACGTAGCGAGGGAGTTTTCTGCGTGTGCTTATCCTATAATGTAGCAGTTCTTGGCGCAGCCTGTGCCAACAGTATATTTCACGCCCAGAAAATTCAGTCTCCTGGCACCAAGCTGTTAATAACTATATCTGTTCTTACAAACCCCGTAGAGGCGGGGGTTTTCATCAATCTGTAAACAAAATTGCCTCGGCTGTGGTTTGTTTGAACTGACTGCCATTTTGCTGTGTGTGACATGTACACACCTTAGACTCTAAATATTAAATAACAAAGCATAAATTATTAAATGCTTACTAGCGATCCATTAAACTGAAAAATGGGTTGAGGTAGTCCTAGAATGTGAAAAAGCACTGGCTGTCAGCAAAGCTTTTTTATTAATTTTAATTAATTGAGAGTTCGAGATGAAATAGGTATTTTTACTTGAATTCATAAATGGAATATTTGTCTTGAAGTGAAAGCTGGAAAGGAAATCATTCTCTTCAGAAAGTCTTAAATAACTCATTAATGCTTCTGGCCTGAGTAAATTAGAGGTCTTCCTCACTCGCAGAGGAGAACAATGAACTGCTTTCCCTGGGCAGATATATTTATCCCTGTCTTGCATATCTGTAATTTTCATGAAAGGCCAAGCCATGTATCATTTTTAAAGATCTTACATGTACACATGTATTTTGTTAATATCATGTGGTTTTAATTTTTCTTTATTCTTAAAAGGCTTTTTATAGCTTCCCTTAATATATATAATAATGTGAGACAGATGTAATTTATTGCTTTAATCTAAAGAATGGACAAGTCTTGAGTTAGATGTTTTATTCTAATGTTCTCTATGTTCTTTTTTCTTTTTTATTCAAAGCCGCTAAAATGTATAGGAATTCTGTTATCCTGCCATGCAAACTAAAAGTGAAGTGTCTTGTTTCTATTTAACATCTTCATTTCTATATCTATTAAAATATAGATTTTTAGATGCATAATATATAAAATATGTTTGGTTTTGGTTTTTTCTCTATTCTGCTATGACTTTTTTTGTAGAGGAAAACAAATAGGAACTTAATTTCTTTGTACTGAAAAGCACTCAGACTAACTCCGATTTTTCACTGACACACAGAGTTTTACTAGCATTGATGATGTACTGGTGTCTTTCGGAAGAAGAGTGCTGTGCTATCCCCTACACAGGCATTTTGGATTAGTGACACGTGCCTTTAATGACACAGTCATGATACTACAACTAGGTAAGTTTCTTAGTGATTGGAAGTGATGCCTATATAGCCACACTGTTTGTATGTCTGGGGTTTGTTTTTATTTTTTTTTTTTTTAAATAACTTGAATCCATTGGCCAGTTTCACCCAAACTTGATAAATACTGCCATTTCTGTCTTGTCTTGTGTGAAAATGGGGCTGGGGAGAGAACAAAATTACTGTCTACCAGGAAAAAAACCTTGAAACAACTCATTTATTAATCAGTGAACAATACATGCAGTTGTGCTGTAAATTCAGAAAGGAAGCTTACCCTAATGTTGAATTGCAAGTTTCTTTTTCTAGAATTAGATCTCTTCTTGTGTTTTTTTTTGTTTCTTGGTTGGTTTGGTTTTCTGTAACTGAACAAGTCTAATTACTTTTTTCCTGTTTCGAATACCTGTATTTGACATCTGGCCATCTTTGTTCCTAGACTGTTCCATTGCATCTGCCAGTTAAGTATTAACCTATAAAATCACGCATTGGAGGGCAAGGGGTGTTTTTGTGGTTCATATTCCGTGTTACGATTCTTTGTAGGATTAGGGCAAAATGGTTGAGATGTCTCCGTGATACAAATTCAGGATTTCTGTCCTGGACTTATCAGCATCAAAACTCTTTTTGCATCATATTTCATTTAGTACTTCCTATATAATTTTGCTCTCCTAGGAGCAGAAGCCAAAGTCTCTGGCTTGCATATGTTTTCTTAGTTCTCTGCTTGCTATTAGGAAAGTAAGGCAGTTCTAAACAAAAGCCAAGTGGAGATTTTCATAAAGAACAAGCAGTGAATACCATGAAAACTTGGTTTTCTTGAAAAATAAATAAAAATTTTTAATAAGTCATTTAAAACTGAAGAACTGACTACTCACTACATGCTTGTAGCTTTGTTTTGTTTCATTTTCAGAAGTGGAGCTGTCATCATCTTAATGACTGCAAATTATTCTTTCAGCAGCGACGTTCTTTTTGTGTTCCTGTTAATCCCAGACAGCTTTCTTGTAACAGTGCAAATTTTCCAACCTATAGTTATTCCAGCTTCGGTTGTGCTGTTGTACACAATCATGTTTGTATCCTGGGTTGTTGAAGTTACTTGTTGTTAAAGTTTTCTATTTGTTTTGAGTTAAAACTTTCAAAAAAAAAAAAGCTTTGAGTTAGATTTTTTTTTTGATAGAGGAATCACTGAGAAGCAGCACTTTGGTGCTTATGAGTTGCAGAATTAAAAAAAACACACAAATGGCAATATTCATCGCTATGATTGTCAACAATTATTGACAGTTCAAAACGCCATTTGTGGAAATACAGTGGAAATACAGGCTGTCCATATCTCTGCTGGCTCTTTCTGCTGTTTGCAAGTGTGAAAAGATAAAATTCTGATAACAAAACTGGAATCATACAGCTCTTCCAGCCTTTTAGATTGTTTTCTTAAGTGGATAGTACATGAGAGGTAAGCTTTTTGCTTTTCTTTTAACATTATGGAGAACGATACTGGAGTGAAACATTTGATAAGGGATAAAATAGTAGGGAAGGTAACAGTACCTGTGTCAGGTTTCCTGTTCCATCCTCCTATGCTGGACATGTGGCTGCTGTTGCCTCCTTCCCCTCTGCTTCCAAAACACAGTGGCCCTAGTAGTGATCATCATCATGGTCCCCTTGTGTCACCCACCGTGGTCTTGCTGCAACTGTGGTGTCCCCATATTCTCTGGAGGAGCAGTTGGGGTTTGCTAACTTGTTCTCCACTGGCATGGGAGGCAGGCTAGCCTTGGTTTTTCTAACCTCAGTGATCTGCATAAAAACTACTGCCATCGGCTTTAAAAGAAATTCAGCTTTATTTAGTTGATGGTTGGAATGGTTTAGGAGCAGTGGAAGAAGTTAAACGCGGCAGGTCTGGCTCCATTCTCTGTGTGTGGGTGCTGTGCTGGTTGCCTGGGAAACGGTGCAGGATGGGGCAACTGACTCCTCCGCAGAGCTGGTCCTGGATCCTCAAGATGCTGAAAGGGCACATGCAGGCTTCAAGAAAAGAGAATGTGTGTTCATTTCAAGTGGAGTTGTTGACAGTAGAGGAGGACACTCATCTTGAGTATGAACTATGATAATCCCTAGGCGATGTCAGGAAAGCAGACACAAATATATTGCTTCCTTCACGTGGATGTAAATCTATTGGGAGGGGCATCAGCAGGTTAGCAGTGTAGCGTTAGAAGTAATGATGGTTAATATTAATTTCTGAAAGTTCAGGTGTTTGTGGATCAAATGGTTTTTTACTAATATAAGGTGTATGTACTGTAAAAAAGTGCCAAATTTTTTAAATAGCCAACTACCAAAGAATTGTGAAAGATACCAAGCTGATGGATTACTGTCTAATCAGAAGCTGGGGAAGAAAACACGTGTGTGTCTGTGTTCTTAAAAGAAATAGATTTATAGATAATGCTTGCACTGCCAAGGCACATTTGTTCAAAGCGTTTCCTCCTTCGAACTTCAGTGCAAGTTGAGCCATGCTTCGGAGAGACTTCTGTTCTACAAAATTCTTAGCAAGCTGTGCAATGTGCAAAGCATGGTACTTGGGGTATTTAAATACTCTTGCCTTCTTTGTTTACTGGACGTAGTAGATTACCAGTTTGGCAATGTATTGTAGGACACGTGTGATGAATGTAGGTAAAAATGACTGTCAGGTAACAGATCTGTGATTACCTGTAATCATCTGTGATTCTGTGATAACGATTTCAGTTAAATAGTACCACAAAACTATTGCTTTTCATGTAGATGCAAGAGGACTGGTGTTTAATTTAAAGGAGAAATTTGTTTGAGTTGACCTCCTCCTGAGGTTACCCTTGGCATGCCTTCATCTTCTGTTCTATGGCTTGCTTAACTCCAGTATACAGTGAATTTTGATAAATCACAAAATGATGCAGGGTTGGAAGGGACCTCTGGAGATCATCCAGTCCAAACCTCCTGCCAGAGCAGGTTGCACAGGAACACATCCAGGTGGGCTTTGAATGTCTCCAGAGATGGAGACTCCACCACCTCTCTGGGCAGCCTCTGCCAGGGCTCTGCCACCCTCAAAGTGAAGAAGTTCCTCCTTGTGTTTAGACAGAACTTCTTATGTACAGGTCAATGCCTATTACCTCATGTCCTGTCACTGGGCACCACTGAAAAAAGACTGACCCCTTCCTCTTGACACTCACCCTTTGAGTATTTCTAGGTGTTGATCAGATCCACCCTCAGCCTTCTCCAGACTAAAAAGACCCAAGTCCCTCAGCCTTGGACCAGGCAGAGAGATGCTTCAGGCCTCACGTCTCTGTAGCCCTACGATGACAGTTCTAGGAGAAGAAAGAAGTAAGGCTTTCAAAACTAGAACATTTTAGGTTAGCTTTGCCTCACCTGTCAGTGAGGTGGACTGACATAAGTGCCAAAAAAATCACTGAGCCGGTTTTTTGTCTTTTGGCTTCATCAGTGGTTTGAATTTCACAGAAATAGGTCAAAAATCACCTGTGTGTTATGGAATATCCTACACTAATTGTTCTTTACCTCTTAGTTTTAATTCCTGTGGTAAGGAGTTAAATGCAGTGCTGTATAAGGAATTCTTATAAATAAGGTACGTGTGTAAGAAACATTCTGAAAGCCAAAGGTTGATGGTTTGTCATGCTCCGTGTGTTTGTCTCTAAGTCTGGCTGGATTTGCAGCCTTCTTGATTAGAGGAAGCTGCTACAATCCAGAACTCGAATTTGTGAAGAAATACTACTTTTTCTTGAGAATTAGTCTAAGTCACTAACATTGTTACTTGGCAGATGATTAACAATAGTGGATGTTGTAAATGGTTTGAGCTGGCAGGTTGACAGCCAGAACATTAAAAAATTAGTGAAATTTTAATTCGACATATCAGTTCTTTTTAAAAGAGCGCACTTCTTTTTAGTCAAAATACTTAAGTTTGACAAGCTTGGCTTGACAAGCATTGATGGTGATACAGTCTAAAAGTTTAGCAGTTACATTTGGGAGTTTATTTCCTTTTCCTGATTATTTTTTTTTTTTTCCCCCCTTCAATTAGTCTCTTCCAAGCCACTGGAGTTCTTCAGTTCTCTTTCCTGTGGTTTTTTACTCTCCATATTCTTTCTCTTTATTACCATCTTCCACATCCTTCAATTTTCATTCTCTGTTGCTATTTTTTTCAGTGTGGAATTACTTAAAAAAAAAAATTATTGTGATTTTGTGCTTGAACAGCAGGGGGAGTTCTGCTCTTTTTTTTTTTTTTTTTTTTTTTTTTTTTCCCTT
>VZRU01012227.1:22994-56967 GCA_013398155.1 Pedionomus torquatus
CTCTGTGTGTGTTTTATTCTGTAAAATGTAATTTCATCCATGTTCAGGTTTCATAGCCTAGGAGGAGCCAGCCTCTTGGGAGAGGGTTATTAGATTCCATTTGCAGTAGTGGCTGTTTTCATTTGAATGTGGGGTGGGTTTTTTTTCCTCCCATTAAACAGTGAAAATGTTATTTTTTTTATTTTTCAGTTGCAGCACTTTAACCCTTCTTGCAGCTTGTACCAGATAACTAAGGGTGACCATTCCAGCTAATTGAAGGTTACATTAATTAATTCTTCATAAGCAACAGTTGCATATGAAGAAAATCCAACAGACTAGAGAAGGTTTTCTGGTTGTGAAATGAGAAAACATTCAAGTTTTTAATCTTTTACTGTATTTATCACCCATATGTCAAATGGCACCTTCTTGAGTCTGAAGTGGGTTTTTCTAGGGGCTCTGTTTGCCAAATGATTTAGTAACTAACTGAATTAAGAAGAGTTCTGCTTAATTTAAGACAATGGGTGGATGTTGGGCAATGGCATCACTTACGTTGTCTGACATAGTTGCTGTGGTCTCTGCATGACCCTCCTGTGTGCTGTGTGTTCCCAACCTGATTATTTTCCAAGACAGGAATTTGTGTAGGCATACAGGGAAATAGGGTTACCCTTTCTTCAGATAAATGATGGGGCATAACTTCTTGTTATTTGTGAGTTACTTTTCAGCTTGCTTTTTATTTTTATTACGGTGTTCTGTATGACTGTGCTGAAGTTTGTGCTGGCACAGCTTGGAGAAGTGGAGAAGCTGGGGCAGGTGGCTTCCTCAGCTGTAGAGAGTTACAAACATGACACTGCCTTGAGGCTTCACTTTTGCAAACAGATTTGTACTGAATTCAGAGGCTCTGCATCCTCATCGACATGGGTAGTGAAGGGCATAGTCATATTACTGCTGTTCTGTGACTGAATTATGGAATTGTTAGAGCTCTAGAGATCATCTAGTCCAACTCCCCTTCTAAAGCAGAATTGCTCAGAGCACCCAGGACCGCTTCCAGAGACGGGGACTCTACACCCTCCCTGGGCAGCCTGTTCCAGGGCTCTGGCACCCTCAATCAACTTAATTCAACTTAAAGTTACAAGAAGGTTGTAGAAAGTGGGGTTATTAAAGCGTCAGAGGTGAGAAGATGATAAAGATTATCCCTTATGTTTTCTAGTGAATTACAAAAATAAAAATCTGTTTCCAGGAAAAGCTGCCGTTTTGAAGTGCCTGCTGGATATTCACAAGATTTTTAGGGAGAATGACCCTGCCTACATCCTTAACGATCTCTTCATTACAGACTATTGCATCTGGATTCAAAAAGCAAAGTAAGTTCTTAAGTAGTAATTGATGGGGGAAATGTTTTTAGTGTACTTCATTTATGAACAAGTATCAGTAAAATCAAAAGAAATGCTGTCTCCTAGAAATGGGGATGTTATGAGTCGTTTTTGCGTGGTTACCGTGGCTGTCCAGCTATTTATACTGCATATGCAAAAACATCGGGTGCATCTTTTTATGTAGTGACATCAATGGAAAAAGGAGGGAGAATTGCGTTTTAAGTAAAAATGTGAATTTTCATTAATATACTAATGGTTTGGAGGTGGGGAAATGTTTATATAGCACTTAAGTAACATTAGGAAAAAATGAACTTAAAACTTTCAATAGAATTGACAACTTCCATCTCTGGTCAACTGCATGTTTACAGCTGTATAAAGCAGTTAATTCATGGATTATAGCGTTTGTACCGATGCATTATTAGCATCCAAATAAGTGTCACAAATCTCTCTCTGCGGTGTCCTCTTGCCCCTGTGGTTGCTTGCCAGCTCGCTCTCCTGGCAGAGTGCTGTGGCTCCCATGTCACTTGAGAGGGAACAGCAACTGCCACTTCCAGGCAAAGTCCTGACACTTCAGCGCTCCCACGTCTCACCTGTGTTCGTTCCTGGAGTCAGCGTGGCCGTGCTTATTGCCAGAGTCTTGGGAACTTCGCAACCAGACTGGTTAGAAATATCAGCGTGCTTCAATGGTTTTAAACCAAAAGTATTGGCAGGAAAACATTGAGAAATGGACTAAGTGAAGAAAGCAAGCTGCGTGTTCATATCTTACTAAGCTTTATATTGTTTATTGTCAGACTTACTCTGTTTTTCATACAGATTTTATTTTCTCCTGCGCTATTTACGTCTTCACAGCCTTCTCTGAAGGCCCACGGAAGTACGGGTATGAGTTGAAAGTAACACTTCTATAAAAGGAAGGTGTTGCTAATATAAACACAAAAAATACCATTGTCATGTTTGTTAATGTAGCAATATATAGACTCATAAAACAACGGTTAAAAACAGTCTTTGTGTTCCAGCTTGCACTTCAACGAGAGGCCAAGAGAGAAATATAACTTACTGTGTGCACAAGACACAAGAAGCAGTGAGGGGATGTAGAGGCAACTCGGTAATAATCATGATCAGAGAGTGGATTATGAAGGAGAACTGAGCCAATCTGCCACAGGCTGTGTATTTAGATGTAACCTTCCCGGTACTTCTTAGGGAATTAAAGGCTTCAGTTCATAGCTGCTTATTAGACGTTGTAGGTGGTGGTGATTCTGATGCTTGTCTGTATTCTTTCAAGGCCAGTGTCACTAGAGGAAAACAATGCACAAAATATTCTAAAGCAACTACGTGTTTCCAAACACTTTGATTCCTCAATCTTGATTAGTTACAGGAACAGCTGTTTCATTTTATGCTGTCATTGTTGAGGAGACCTTTTTTGGCTGTACCTGAAAGACAAGTATGGGGGGAATGCGTGTTCAGGCTTAAGTTGAGTTGAAAAAGTGCAATAAATGAAAAAGGAGAAAGTTCTTTTGTGGATCTTATACTAAGAAATGAGTCATAAGACAGTAATATCACCGCTGCCCATGTCAATGAATATAATGTGTAGCAAGTCAATCCTTCTTTAAATACAGCAGAGGAAAATGTACGGTAGGTATAAGTGACTGATATATTAACACATTTACTCCCAGACGCATACATTATGTACCAGTTAAGCAGAACTGACAGCTTCTGGAAAGAGGGCAATTAAGCTATCTTATTGTCATAATGACATGGCACAATAGTTGTCTGTCATTAGGAGAACGAGAGAGAGAGAGAGAGGAACTGCAGAAGCCATTCCTATTTTTAGGGTCTGAATCGGGAACGCATTTCAGCACACACCTAAGTCATTCCTCTCCAGTCCAGCAGTGAAACATGTGCTTGAAGTTAAGCGTGTGCGAAGCGAACAGGAACACTTCGGTTTTTCCCTCATGTTGAAGGGAGCAGCAAAGTCCTCTTGTCATTCAGAGCGTAACAGATGTAGAAATGGGCAGCCACTTGTCTGTTAAGGAGGAGGATTCCCCGCTCTCCGGGTGAGCGAGGCATCTAGAGCGTGGGGCAGAACACCTCCCGTTCTAGCTGAAGAAAGTAATTGCCCTTGTGGTGAAAATGCTTTGAGAGGTGGAGGTATTTACAGGTATTTTTGTTGCGGGCTCTCAGTGACCCTCCTGGGTACGGTCCTGAGTGATCATGCTTTAGCAGGGGAGTCGGACAAGATGAGCTCTAGACATCCCCTCCAACTCTGACAATTCCGTCATTCCATGAATGAAGTTATTTGCATGTCTGATCAGCCTGGATACATTCCCTGGTTTGTTTCTTAGCTATTCTTTGCTCCATGAAAGCTTCATTAACTCTCTTTGTCTGCATTTTCTCCTGTCTTTTCATAGCTGTAGTCCCAGGGTGCTCTCAAACATCTGTGGAGGGTTTTTCTTTTCTCGTCTGTCCCTGGTATGTAACCAAGTCCTGGTGGAGGTTGGGGCCTCTTTGTTTAAACAGTTAAAATAGACTATAGGTTCTTTTTAGTGACAAATCAGCTGGAAGCAAATCTTTCTAGCTCACCTGTGCTGGCAGAGAAAAGTCTGGGAGCTCTAGGTTTTGAGGAAAAAAAAGTTTGGCACAAGCAGAGATGTAAATGGATCTATCAAGTGGTAGTAAGTGTACGGGCCTAATCCAGATTAAGCCACCAGGAAAGAAACACCACTGGTTGGTACTGGCTGTTAAATATTCAGCGTGGGAACAAAAACTACAGCCAACAGCGTGTCAGTAGCTGGTTACAAATCTGGTTTGAGATCATAGTTTGGCTGTGGCTAAATTAGATGAATAAGCGGATGTGTCACTGGGCTGGCAAGAGATGATTTATTTTAAGCACAATGTATCTGGAATTGGAAATGATTAAGCTGCTGAATAAAACCCGTGCAGGTGGCTAATAGTCCATTGGGTATGGTGAGTACAAGCTAGCTCTTTTATTCTAAGGTTTCTTTTATTTGTTCCTCAGAAAAATGATTTAATTGAGGTACCTGTTACTATGCAAGAAGTAGATTCTTAGAAGTCTTAGATGATGCAAGGTATTAACAAAGTAGCTAAAATTTTGTCTTCTGTCCACAGGCTGGTTTTGCCTGCTTTCTAGGTTTCACGTTGAGCTGGCTGTGAAGGCACTATTATTAATTTGATCTATTATATAAAGTGAAATGTGAAATCCTTTAAACTCTTCATTGAGTTTTGAAGAAAGGGAGCATGTTACACAGCAAAATTTACCAGAAATGAGGGAAAAGTAAATGTTAATCTGGGTACCAAAGGCTAAACAAAGACCTATGGAGGCAGCTTGTAGTAAATCTCGGCAGGTGGTGTCAACATTTATGTTGAAAAGCCAGATGCAGCCAGATGGAAAATTGCATCTTTAACCCCTGAGGTCATAATGACATGTCATCACTTCATTTGATCCCCCCGCTAAGTGAGCTTATCATCCGCCCTGCTGTCACTTCTGGTATTGCTTTCATTTCCATAATAAAATTAAATTTAATTTGTCTAGTTTGCATGCCTTTTTTTTTTTTTGTTTTAGGTCAGAGCTTTTGCAAACCACTACGATACATATGGCGGCCTCTCCAAGGTGAAATTATAACTGAATTTGTATTTAAGTCTGAGCTTTTCTCCATCTTTCATGGAAGAAAAGCTCTAAGCGGGAGGAGATGAGAGAGCAGAGAAGAGGCTTTGGGGAAACCACTGGTTGTTTGGTAGCTGCAAGATGGGCTACTCAGACCAAGGGAATCTTGGTGTGGGGTTGTTGCAGGAGAATTTCTACCCTTCTGCTAGAGGGGTGTCACGTGGCTGTGACCCTGTGGGAGCTGTGTCCTTTATAAAAGTCAGAGTAGTTCAGTTCACCCACTGACTGTCACTCTGCTGAGGTTCTTTTGTGTGGCCTGATGTCTTTCTCCAGTGTTTTGTGTTCCCTTTTGTGTCAGTCTCTATTCACGTGTGGGGTTTTTTTGTCCGCTGTTGTCCATATGTGCCTTCTGGTGGCTCAGAGGTAAGATGCCTGCTGGCCACGAGTGGCTACATGGAAGGCTGAACAACTTCTGAGAGTCCTTACCCTGCCAGGCCATTAAGTGCATTCTACATCCCTACAGAAGAGAACAACTGAGCCCATGAAGTTTTAAAATATTTTTACCTAACGTTTAAATACATGTTTAGTTTCCAACATGTACTGCTTTAGTATCAGTAAGTCTCTATTTTTTGTGTTCCTGGATTGGAGATGGGGCTGTCGGTGTTCCTGGCAGTTCCCCAGGGGTTAAGACCCTCACATATAGGCACTGTGGTATAGTTATACTTTAAGTTTTACGGGTGCGAGGAGAGTGAGAGAATAAAGTGTTTCATCCCATGTAGTTTGTATTCTGTTTTTCATTATCGCTATTTTTCTACTTGTTAACTTCCCGTCTCACCTTTTATCTGTTCTGTTGCAAAAAAAAATTTGTAAAATCATTATTTGTGTTGCATGTTGCAGTACCTTCAAGTCACGCAGTTAAGGAGATCTGTATGTTAAGAGAGATGAGCTGTTGGATTCTCTCAGTGTCTGCGACTTGATTTGTTACGTTGGTGTACAGGCTGCTTTAATGTATCCTTGCTCTGTAGTCGCACCTTCGCATACAAGTACCTGTGCTCCACAGCCAAAGCCAGATGTCATCTTGCTAATGTTGGTGATTTGAAGTGTAACATGTTAGTTTAAGCACGGACTCTTTTCTTTAAAGTAAAAAAGTAGGATTTCTGGTGGCATTGATGGTCTTGGGAGAAGCTGCTGTCTTTATTGGAGCTAAGTCAGATATTCCTCAGCGTGTTCTTTTGCTTCTCTTCATTTTCAGGTGAGGCAGACCCTAAAAGATAAGATAGTTCCATAGGTCTGTTTCGCTTTTGATTTCTTGGTTATAATCAAAAACTAGCCCTTGTTACAGCATAATTACCTAGTCTGAAGCCAGCAGGGAGTTGCTGCTCTGTGTAGGGTGCGAAGTTCACTAAATAAATGTAGGATTAATTACGTTCCCAGCATGTCATTGAGGTGATGAGATTGACTCTGATTGTTCAGCCCCCTCTCCCTTTTCTTTTCCCCAGGTTTTCTGAATTACTGTTTCAATCCATGTAGTGTGATGTGGGCCAGAAGTTTTAAGGCCTGGTGTCGTGAAGGCATTAGGGAGCCCAAGTCTTTCAGGAAAAAAAAATAAACGTGAGATTTAGGATTTTTACTACCTGTGTCACATGGGATTGTAAAATGTACAAGAGAGGAACTCAAACTTCAGCATCATGGTTTCAGTTCCTTGCATTGGTTGAAGTTTGATAGAGGGATGATGCCTTCGTGTACATTCTGACCTCTTTCTTGGCTTTAACTGACTTTAAAAGTTTATTTTACAAGTTATTATTTCTTTTTGTTTGCTAAATCAGACTGAGTTTGAATGTATCATATGGCCTACTGACTTCTTTTTTTTAAAGCATATATTTGATAATCAGGGTCATGCTGATAGTTTGGCGTCTGTTGTGCCCATTTAAACTGTATCTTCAAAAACATCTCCTCAGTTCATGTAAGCATTTGCATTGCTGTATAGGTCTGTTATTAACTTACATTATGTTCTCTCCTCTACAGAGCATTTTATCTGTTGTCCTTGTATCTTGTTACATGTTCCAGCTCACCCGTGTCCTACACTGTGCTTGCTTGTAAGGCAAAAAGTATTTGGGAACAGGTCATGGATTACAGCCTTCCTGGAAGAATTACCTTAAAGTTTTTCTAGGTTTGGGAAAGTATGTTGTACCATATCACATCTTTAAGCTTCTGTAGTCAAACATTATGAACTTTAGCTGAATGTAAACATAATTTTAAGGTATAGTCCAGTTGTATGTTAAAACTATTTGAGAAACTGATCATCTGTCTGCAAACGTAAGAAATTTGAGCTGCTTGTTATTTGCTAAGGTCTGGAAGACTTTGAGAAATGTATGTAGGAACTATTTTGTTTGTGCCATTTTTGCAGCTGTTTCTTCTTGGCATTTTTGTTTCCTTTGGCGATTTAGGGTTGTATATAAAGCTCAAAATACTCGAATAGAGGAAAAATAAGCTTTTAAAAATCTTTTTGCTGGTTGTAGGGTTGATATACATGAAGTCCTGTCCACTGTTTGTGGCATTGCCATCTTCCTAGGAAAAACCCGTCTGTAACGTTGAAACTCAGGACTGTTCTACTAAATTAGGGGTCTAAAGAGTTGACTTCATGCCTCTACTATGCAAATATTAACAGGAAGATTCATAACAAAAATGTCCTAAAAGATTCTCAAATGGTGTACTACTAACATGTTAGTTTATTAAATTTTCGATACGTAATGAGGGGAGGAGAGAATGTATTACCAGATAAGAAAAATCAATCAGTGCTTTAAAGCATTCTCAAGTGTTAGTGAAAAATATGCTAATTTTCAGCTGTTAACCTCTTGGATTCAGCAGCCATGATTCAGAAGAACAAAGGCATAAGCAGTAATATATTCCGGATGAAAATCCTGCTTCCTGGCTCCATGGGATTAAACTGATTTGTTCAGCGTGTCTAAAAGCACTTCATGCAGTTAAGACCTTGGGAAGAATACACCTCTCAGTATTGTGTTTTATGTGCATTACAGTTTCATGGTCGACTGTACCCTCTTTTGGCTATAGTTTAGATTTTACTTTACCTTCATTAACTGTAGTTTAGTGAAGGCTGCAGTAATTTCAGGTTTGATTAAAAACTCCAGTATTCAAAGTAGGTGGTGCAGAGAAAAGCCGAATTGTTTTCATGCTGCTGCTTTGAAAGCAGCCTTTTCATTAGTGCATGCTTTCAGTGTATGTTCTGGTGTATCCAGTTGTGTTATTCTATCAGGTAGTGTAACAACCCCATTGCCACCATCGCAAAATCCCTTATTTTGATCTGTCTTGTAGTTAGAGGATTATATTTTTTGCTTTTTTAATGGTATTGTCATTGTGAATATACTGAAGCCACTTAATTCCCTGCCCTCTACCCGCTGGAAAACAAAGCATCTTGTTGGATTTGGGAGATTTTTAATTTGAAAGTTATTCTTTCTTTTGCTGTTTGGCTTAAGAGTCATACACAGGATAAACCAAGAAAATGTTAGTTCTGCTTGTGATCACATCTTTCCCAGGAACACCGTAAGAAAGCTGCGTTTTACCTGATTACGCAGGCTTCACCCTTATTGTCCTGCAATGACTTGCTCTAGTAGCTGATGACTACAATCCCCAATTATTGTAATTCCTTCTTAGCAGGCATTTACAAGCTGGCATTGCTGCTGGCAGCTAGTTCAGCGTGCAGCACTGCCCTTGCTTACTGCCTTGAATAATCGTGCTGCGTTTGGTTTGCTTTTCATTCACTTCTTTGGTGGCCTGTACTGCTGTATTAACTTTCAGAAGTCCCAGCTGGTTTTCAAGCTTTTACCAATAATGTGAGTGGCCACTTGAAATGGTCTCTCTGAGGTTCACTTTATGCATATTTCAGTTTACATACCATCAGCTGTTTGAGTTGCTAGTATGTCAGTGTTCTAAAAAATACTGGAAACCGAGGGGGGAAAAGACACCTGGGAAAAGACAGATTTTTGTTGCTTTATAAAGTTAAGACCATTGTTTTCAGAGATTTTGTCCAAGAACTGTCCAGTATCTTTAACAGTTGATAAGAAAATGCAGCATATGTCTTTTTATCTAAGAACTTTGGTGACGTTAAATGTTATTTATTTAAAGGTAGAAAAGGAATATGTTGAAGAATCGAGAGAATTAGGGGAAGAAATGTTCCATGAATGTACATGTCTGAATTATCTGAGACCAAATAAACTCAGTTGTTCATTGATAAGAATGTTGGAGTTGCCTGCAAGTGTGATGTGACCAAGTTTTTGCCATCATGTAGCATAACAAAAAAGAATTACAAATAAAATCTAATTGAACAGGAAAAATTCTGACAGCAATATAAGTTTTCATGTTTTCCTAGTGAAGAGTAATCATGAGTAGGCTCACTCTCACTAGGTTGTTGGGTAATTCTGTACGATCTTACTTGTTTCCATCAACATAATGTAGCTCAAAAAAAAAATGCCTCATGGTTCAAACGCTAGCTTTGGCTCTGCAGAAAGTATCTGGGACTCTGTACAATTCATTATGCTATTAAAACAGTCTTTTCTAGTCCTACAAGAGGAAATTCTATCATTTTCCTTAGAATTTAAATAAAGGTTTACCAGTTTATTGGAATATGTTGACTGTTGATGCCTGAATTTGGTAGAGAACCCAGATTTATTTATTTTCATCCCAGGTCATCTGCTTTTAATCCTTAGATCGCAGCTCTTTGATTCAAAAATAGTAACTAATAATTTGCGAGCATGTTATTTATATATGTCTCCTCTCTCACTGTTCTGATGCATGTTTTTAATACAGCTTTTTTTTTTTGTTTACTGTCATCTTGAGCTGCCGTGCCTCTCATTAAATGTTGCATCTTCTTTAAGGCCTGAGCTGTCACTTCAGTTGTCTCTAAAGCAGTAGGTGCTCATGGAGCACTTGGGATCTTACGTTACTTGGGTATTGTTATTTACAGACTTAAGAGGCTTAAAGCAAAACACTCTTTGCCCTGAAGGCTGAAAAAAGTTGATAGACAGGTGGATATGATACCAGAAATTCCCCTTTATTTATGTTTTAGCAAGCCCTGTAAAACATGGATTTTTAACAAGGGATTTAATCTCTCCTCCCAGCTGCTAGCTACAGTTTCCTTTGATGTTTTCCCTCTCCTTTACTCTGTTATTTTTTTTTCTCTGTTTGTTCCATCATTTTTCTGTAGCTCGTATTGCTTCAGGCAGTGTCTGAATGCACCTTGCTGTGGGGAGAGAAAGCAAAGAAGAAAGCCATTATTTCCCTCCCTCCCCCCCCAGCCTCAGGCTACTGCTTTGATTTTTCCAAAGTTGTTGGGAGGCAGTTCCTATCTGCCTACAGAAGGGTCAGTGATCTGTGTCATGTCTTTTCAGTTGGCACATCTCTGCTGACTTTTCCTTCTGGTTTGAAGAGGGGAAGGAAGAGCTTGTGTAGCTGTTGCCTTTCTGAGCAGGTGGAGCGTGCAGCTGAGATCAAAGTGGGAAGATGATCTGCGGGCTGATAACGTCTTCCTGTTTTGTTTCCAACCTTGACAGTAGCTTGGTCTCTTCCACCTGCCCCTTGCAGTGATTGCCCCATAAATCTCAAGGCACAACAGAGAATGAGAAAAGAAAAACAATATTGAATGAGATGATAATTTAGCCCGTGGCCTAATGTCTGTGCCTCACTGTTCCCTGGGGACTTGTCCTGCAAGGACTGGGCAGTGTGGGCCCAGCTGCGTGATGCTGCACACATGACGTGTCCATATCGTGGTCAGGAAGCTAGATCTGCAGCCAATTCAGTGGAGTGTGGTGGTATTATTATAATTAATTATTATTGGTCATAAGAGGCATGATCCTTCTCTAGATTGGGTGTTATGAGGTGCCCTACAAATACAGCAGGGTGTGGGGGCGAGAAGGTGGGAGCAGGCTTTTCAGTTTAGGCCCTTGCAAAAATCTGCTTTCCTGGCAGGAATTTGCGAAATGCTCAGATTTGGTGTCTTTTTATGTTTAGATGGTGTGAGTGGAGGATGGACTATGAGTGCAAAGACTACAGGTGGCGTTTTCCCTTCAAGTGTTAGAGGTGTCTGTCAGAGACAACGGAGCAGCATCAAGGTTAAAACTCTGACCTCACTGGGACTGTTGTTTGGCGGATAAATTCCATGGTAAAGGGGTAGGATCATGTTGGAGTAATGAAATTGTAATCGTGCCTTTAAGCCTGTCTGTTGTTATTTTTATTTTATGTCATTGATGTTATTTTTGTAGTATGTGACTTCACTGGTATTATCCTGACGCTAAAATTCACATCTGCACGCCTTTGTGTTGAGTACCTTTGATTCCCATCTTGAGATACAAAGCATGTAATTCACGGTGTTAGGAGTCTCCTGCATCACCAGTGGTGATGGTGGAGACCAAATTCTAGGTAATTGCAGTTAAGAAATTTGAAGGAGATGGGGAAAACGTAGAACAATTAGCAGCATTCCATGACTGTAACACAGCCAAGGCTTACTATCACGTTACACAATCTGTTCTTTTCTTTACATCTTTTTTTTTCTTTTTTAATGGTGAGTTATCTATTCATTTTTCATTATTTGTTTTTATCATATATAACTTTGGAAACTGTGCCATTGTTAGATGTTTGCATTGGCTGCAGCTTACTCAAGTTATTTTGGCATTGCTGAGCTGCTTCTAAGCTCAGTTAAAGTATTCTTAAAACGTAAATACTTTTCAGTTTCTTTTTATAGGCCAATATTAATTCTAAGTCTGTTTTCTCTTATGAATATTTTCATAGCATCATCTACATAAGTAAGCTGTACTCGATTTCTTTTATAATCCGTTATATGTTTGGTTTCAAGTTATCAAAAGGACCAAGTAATAAAAGTAAGATATTATATTGGAAAGCCCAATCTTTTTAAACAGTATTTATAAATGTGAAGTTCAGCTCATGCAGTGTTTAGATTCATTATGAAAGAAGCACTGTGGAGTTTCAGAATAAATATGGAGGGAAAGTCATTTGAAATATTCAGACTTATAAAAGAAGTCACTTAAACTGAAATGATGGTTCTATGTGTTATGTTTGATTTACAGTTAATAGACTAATACTTAAAGCTTTTTGGACAGCAGGTCCTGTTTACAGGACTGCGAGTTGGATTGTAGTGCGAGTATATCTTAGTTCTGAAACTCTCTTAGCTGCAGAATTAATATAATGCCCTTTAAAAGCCAGAACTTCGTGATGAAAGCATTTTATGTTCCCCTTAAACCCACTGGATTCTTCCCCATCAGCTGTTGTCTTATGGTGCAGGACTGCTTTCTGTCACCTCTTGTCAAAAGTAGTCTCTTTATGCTGGATTTCTGCTCTTCTAATCCTCTCAGTTGAAAGTGGTGGCATCTTGCTTATGGGGAAATGTATTGTCCAGACTTCTTTTTTGAACTCAGTGCTCCCCTTTTTATAGTGTGGTTTTCCTATGTTTAAGATAAAGATTTGATGTGCAGCGAATGCTTTTTCCAGTCTCTGCTTTGTCTGATGTCTAGAAGGGTTGGAGGGAAAAAAGAAGATTTTTATAAACTTTCTACAGACCCATCCCTTGTGCCCCAGTCTCTTCACTGCACCCTTCCACACCTCCACCAGAGCAAGAGGCAGCACATGAAGTAGCTGGTTGGCTGTTATTTTTTACCTGCCTCTGCTTATTTTCATGAAATATGTAGGAACTTAAAAGATCTTTTTTAACCCCTAGTTGCTGTTAAATTTGATTAAAGTTCACTGGTATTTCCAAGAGTTGGTAGAAGGGAAGTGATTAACAGTGAGTGTAGACATGGACAGTATAATTGTGTAAACCTAAGGTTGTTGGGTTTTTTTCCCATTCTCTTGAGAAATGAAAAGAATGAGTTTATAACTGCAGTTGCATAAAATATCTTGAAGGAACTGAGCACTTCTTATTCTAGCAGTTGGCTTTTCATAAGGAAGTGTAGAAATTAAGCAGTCTTTAGTGCTGTGTTGAGGGGACTGTTTCTTTCCTAGGAAGACGGTGGTTAATCTAGTACTAAATCACATGAACAAATGTTGCCTTATTTCTGTTGTCTTTACACTCATCTGTCTTCCTGCGGATAATGTAGAATATTAGTTAAAGTTTAAGTCAATTTTTACCTGAGTCCCGAGGAAAATGGTTCTGTTTGTTCTTCACTAACAAATTAAATTCAGCTTTCTTCTTACATTATCTTTCGTACTCATTGATCACAGCTAACGAGATTTTAATGGTGTTATTTATTGGTTCTGCCTCTTACTATAAAAATGTGTAATAAACTAAGCACATTGGAACTGTTGAATGGTTCTGTTTGTGTTTATCTCCCTGGCTGTTAATTGTACCTCCTAGTCTGATTCTTTCAGATCTTGAAGAGCAAGTAGGGTTCTGATGAGCTGGCCTGGCTGGAAAAGGATTTAGTAAATGTTGTATATTCATATTTCTCTTTAACTGATACAGTATGGAATTTTTTGGATGGAGGTACCATTTTTGTAAAGGGATGTAAAATAGGTTTTAGACTTGTCTCTTTGTCAGGAGCCTACTGTATTTTTTGTGTGTAGCACTGGTGTAAAGAAATATTACCTGTGTTCTTCTGAATGAAGGCCTCTTCTTTCCATGAAAGAATTGCCCTGTGCTCAAGTGCAGTGTGTGTTTTCTTTTCCACTTCATGCCTTAAACTTCATGGTGGGTGTTTATTAAGTTTTACCCGTGTTTCACTGCAGCAAATAGTTGTGTTCCCAAAGCTGGATGAAGTAAAATCTGTGCATTCTTGTCCCTGGGCTTGTGCAGAACTGGGGTGAAAGTGTGTATTTAGCAATTAAATTAGTGTAAAGTTAGGTTTGTTGTCACATTTTGTAATACAACAGTGTGTACAGATACACAAAGTGATTATCACTATCTGTTAACATTTACCAGGACTGTGAGCTTTCTGCTTTCTGAATTTCTTTCAGAACTTAATTTGGACTACTTTTGTTCAACGATTCTGAGCTTGCTTTTTCAAAACCCTTTCCCTGTGGTTGGAGGTCACTGACTGGTGATTAACTTGAAGCACTCATTAGGAATAACCTTGAAAGTGAAATAAAAAATAGTGAAATACAGCATTGTATAAAACGTGCGAAAAGGTGTAATTGAGTCTCTTATCTCCGGGCAGATTCTGAGGCTCCTGTTCTTTTAGAACTTGTGGGTAGTTCTAATAAATGGATGATGCGTGTTGTTTGATGAAGTAGTTTTTTTTATTATTGCAGCTAAAGGTCAATTTTTAAAGGTTCTTTTCAGAAGATTCTGAAGGATTTCTTTTTTTTCATCTAACCTCGTTGCTTGACCATTTATGCTTTTTTGTGTGTATTGACTTTAGATGTTTCTAGATGAACGAAGTCTGATTTTGCATTCAACACCATCAGTGTTATCGGTTCTGTGTTTTACGTGTTGGGGTTGATCAAAGCTAGGCTCTCTTTGTGTCTCTAATATTTTACTAAAATCAAATTGTCTTTTAATTCTGTATCATCAGAATTAAATCACTTTGGGCTGCCTAGCTGTTTGAAATTTTACATCAAGTGTGGAGGCACGTTTGACTTTGCTAGTTGCCTTGCTGAAAGAATGATGCTAAAGCCCTGGTGTTTAAGTTACATTGGAGTAATTCAAGAGAATGTGTCTCTCTCCCACTTTATCCTCCGCCCCTGGGTGTCAGTATATACCATTCCAGTGACTTAGGGTGTTGCTGAACAGGGTGAGGTCAATTATCAGCTTTAAGAGACTTTCCTCAAAGATCACCAGTTTGGTTGCTCTGGCAGGACTAGATAGAAGCTGACATCTGAATTTTAGATCAAAGAACAATTTATTTTTTTTCTCAAGTATATATAATAATAGTTGGATGCTTTCTCTAGCTGTGTCTTCCTTGTGTGAGTTGACTTTCTTATCTTTTGATATTACGTTTAACTGTAGCCATCTTGAGCCATCTGCTTCAAAAGAGCTTAAGCAGTAGAGTTACTGCCATGGGGATATTAATTTTCATTAAGATTGTGACAAAGTTCCTGTGGGAAGTTAATGTTGGTGTTACCAAGGGACTGAAAGTTGAACAATGTCTCTTCATACCCCTTGTGTCTGGACAGATAAGGCTGAAAGACATTGATGGATGGAGTCCGGCAGGAACCACTTTGGGCAGGGGAACAATAAGATTATCTGAAGGGGCTGGAGAGTCTTGCTCTTTTGCAGGTGCCCTTTTGTTCACCAGTGACAGTTCATGCAGAAGTGTCACTCATGTCCTACTGCAACCTGTCCTCAACCAGCCTCGTGGCGAGGCAGGAGATTTCATTATCCCTTACTGAAGTGTCAGTTAAGCTGTATCTCGCAGATACTAAATTTACACATCCTCAGTATCTGAACTGCTGAGGCTCTACTTTGGGATAATATCTGATGATGCCTGAGACAATATTTATTCTGGATTTGTCTTAATACTTACGATGCCTCTGGCGAAAACAATAATTGTGGGAAATTGTAAGCAATGCTGCCAGGTATGTAATTTAGAACACGTTTAAAGTGGTTATACTCTTGGCTGGTTGTATTGCTGTCATCTTATCTGTTTTATCAAAGAAAGAGAGTGTCTGTGAAACTTTCTCAAGTCTGAGTTTTGCAAGGCCTTGTTGAGAAAAGCAGGTTAAATATAGGCTAATGCTTTCTCCTTAAATTTGGTAGTTTCTCTTACAATAAACGTATAAAACGGAGGCAGTTGGGAATACCTTGTGATCCAGCAGGCACAAACCTTTTTGCTTAATGCAACAGCTTTACTGTTAGATGGATCCAGTGTGTCCAGAGCTCCTGTTAAGTGGAGATAAGTTAACTAACTACCCGGTTTTATGTTTGTCAGCCCTGCTGACTGGCACAGCACGCTGCTAGTTTGGATTTGAATGGATCTCAAGAATTGTAGGGCTACCAGAGGGTGGCTGCTTGGCAATGAGACAGGCCCGTTTTCACATTGGGTGGAACCTACGACACTGCAAAAGCACGTCTGCACTTGAAGTATCTACTGTTTCTTTGAGACGTGTTTATCTTGCCTGTAGGGCTTAAAGATAATTAATGTAGAGTGTTTTGCATGTAAAGTAGGGCTTGTCAGTCCTTTACAGCCAAGTTAGAGCATTGCTAGTGTGGAGGACTGATTCTCATTGTAAGACAGTGAATAGGCTCTAACTGCATTCGAACAACGTAATATAACAAGACTTTAATTGATTCCAAGATTAGTTAGTTTCCAGTGTAGTTCCAAGACCAGTTGGGTCACATTCAGGCACCAGGCTGGTAACCCAAGCTGTTGTCAAGGTTTTGGTGGTGTTGGTTTTGCTGCTTTTGTCTTATGCTTGGGCAAGAATAGCTCAACCTGCTGTGACAGCGCTCCTGCCCTTTACAGTGACTGGATTGTGATTGAGCCAGGGGTAGATAATAAAAGTCTGTTGCCTTATAATTGTGTTTTGCTACATCTTACACCTAGTTTACACTCTGTACTTCAGAGAAGTACATGTCTGTATACACCTGTGAAATGCTAAGCTGCCAAACTTCTGAAGCAGCAGAAATAAGGCTTCTATTGTTTACAAAAACAAAAGCAAGTTAGAGCCTGTGCCTGTACCAGAAAAGTCTCTTTCTGTCCTGCAGTGATATGTTACTGACTCCTGCTTTGAAAGGCGGTGTTGCCAGTTTGACTACTTACTCCCTCGTTTGCAAATACTCTGGACAGTGTTTTGTATTTGTAACTGCCGTGCTGTGCTAGGCTATGCAGTGCCACCCATCCTACCGAATGAGGAGCAGAACGCCGGGTTTCGTATTTTCAAGTTCTCTTGGAGTTGTTTCTTTGTGTTTTGGTGGTGGTGTTTGGTTGGGTTTTTTTAACAAAGCTAAACTACTGAAGCGAGAGAACTGGTTCTGTGGCACATACCAGACAGATGGAAAGGTCTGGCCCATCAACACCTTTTCTTTAAAGCTATTCCTTTTGTAGGGCTATTTCTAACTGATGGACATTTTATACAATCGTAGAATGGCCAGATTTGGAAGGGACCTTGAAGATCATCGAGTTCCAACATCCCTGCCATGGGCGGGGACACCTTCCACCAGACTGAAATCCCAGTCCAGCCTGGCCTTGAACACCCGCAAGGATGGGGCAGCCACAGGTTCTTTGGGAAACCTGGGTCACTCTCTGACTACCTCCAGAGTACAGAATTTCTTCCTAACATCTAATCTAATATCTCCTCTCTTTCCATTTAAAACTGTTGCCCTTCATCCTATCTCTCCAATCCCTGACCAAGAGTCTCTCGCCTTCTTTCCTGCAGCCATTTTAGGTACTGGATGGGGCTCTAAGGTCTCCCTGGAGCCTTCTCTTCTCCAGGCTGAACAAGCACAACTCTCTCAGCCTGTCTTCATAGCAGAGGTGCTCAAGCCCTCTGATCATCTTGGTGGCCTCTTCTGGATTCACAAGAAATTATATCTATATATATCTAAATCATACAAAAGCATAATTACTTAGTTTTATTTTAACATTTGAGGAACACAAGGGGATTTTGTGGCTGGATGTATTCCCCAAGTCCTATATTTATTTTTTTTTTTTTTACTTTTTGTGGCTAGATTGACTTCTGTCTATCCTTCCAGTTTATGTTAAATTTATTTTGGAAACATTCGACTCCCTAATGTATGCCCTCTGTGAGACCTTTCTCTAGTAGCTCTGTTCTGGAGGTAAGTTATCTTGATTCATCAAATTCTAGTGCCCTTTTTACTCCTTGGAAGAGAAAGTAGAACTGGAGCTTGCAGTCTTGAACTGGAGAAGTTGTCCTGCTTCGTTCCCTCCCCAGCTGCTGCTTGTATCTCAGCACTGCAGTCAGTCCCCATCACTATCACATCTTGTCACTGCCACAGGTGGGTTTGCTGTAAACCTGTAATGATTTCCCTTTCCTGTTGTTGTAAGTTTTTCGTGTTTTTTCCCTCTTTCTTTACTTTTAGCAAATAAAGGGAGAGCGATAATGTCCTTTGATTCTCTTTTCTTCCCACCCCAGTTTTATTTCTTGATAATCCAAGACCTGTGGAACAAGATTACTTTTTTTTTTTCTTCTTTTAGAGCATGGAGAAACTCTCCTGCAGCCTAGAGAAGCATTACAGTAGTTCTGTCTTGGAATTTTAATCCCAGACTACATGGATAAGACCCGAGATGCCTCTATTGTTATCTGTTCCTCAAAGCTATACATTAAACAAAACATGTATCTGATCAGTTTAACCTGTAATTAGACAGTTTCCTTAAGCAACTGACATCTTGGTAACTAATAATTATGGTGTGTAGCACCTTTAAAGCCTATTATGCATGTTTATGTAAGAACACTATTACCATAATAATAAGATATCATTACCACAAATGTGCATACTGAATGAGCATGTCTTAAAGTAATCACGCGATTCCATTCATCATACTTGAAAAATTAAAGCATTTGCTGTCTAATCTCTGAAACTACTCAAACAATTCTGGAAACAGCAGGACCCGTTTACTACATGTTTTTAATACATCGTATCTCATTCTGGGTGTCTCAGTTTTGTTTCCTGAATTGTTGCTTATCTTTCAGCTCGGGAAATCATTAGCTCCGAGACCCATCGTCTTCCATTGAAAGCATTTTCACGCTCTAGTTTATTGGGGTTTTGTGCCATTTGCCTTGGTTTTTTGTCTAGGGAGTGCTGCCACCTTTTCCTAAGGCTGATCTGAAATGTAGTCCCGAAACTTAGTTCTCCTTGAAATTTGATAATTGCCTTAAACAAGATGAACTGAATAGCTAACTGTGGTTTTGTTACTCCCTCGCACCCGACTGGTGTGAGTACTGTTCTTTTGTCATAGAAGATTGGGAAGTTGAGGAGTGGTGTTTTCTGCTTTAATGTATAAATTTATCGAAGTGTGACAGTTTGGGTGTTTCTCACATTGAAATGTTGAGATGTTGAGCATTGTAGACTGTCCTTTTTTTTTTTCCCTTTCTTGTTTTTTCTGTAAGAGACTTGATGACCAGAGTGAAAGTTGGAAGGAAACATTAAACCTAACTAAGACATCCGAGTACCTGAAAAGAGAATCTTTCATGTGGTTTAAATCCAGTTTAATTAAATACCTGATGTGGGTAACAGCTAAAAAAAAAAAAACCTAAAATAATCTTCTAGGGTTTTTTAATGATTTGAAGATTCCTGTTATGATTGGCCTAATGTCATCTTTGGGGCATCAGTGGGTGCAAAGAGAAAGAAGACTGCCTGGGTCTGCATGGAGTCCACACCACATCCCCTTGCCCAAAACATGCTGGTTGGTCGCTCACAGACTGTGTCCTTGTGCGTGGTGGTGGCCGTCGTGCTGTTCCATGGGACCACTCTGTGTGAGGGCTAAAGGAAAGCAGTTATAGAAGTTAAGAGAATAGATAGAATTGTTGGCCTTTTGCAGGCATTTACTCATCCAAGCAGAATATCCATTTGTGCTGGTACTGTTAGAAGGGCTGTTTAATCAATGGCTTTCTTTCCAGTAATCCTTTGTAAAGATGAAAAGCATGTCCTCTCTCACTAGGTCTATCAAAACTTCTGGGGGAAAAGGACTAAATGAGAAACATGAAGCTGCGGTTGTTTTATGAAATCAGTTATGTCATTATTTTGTAGTGTATTTTGATTGCTTGGAAGGAATTAACCCAGGGTTTTTAGACTGAGAAAGCCTCTTCCAGTTTTAGGTTGTCTGGTGGGACAGGTGTTTGTAGCTGTTAGGCGCAGCCTTTTCCTCCGTTCTCTTTGAACTCATTGATAAAAAATGTATTTGTGTATAGAGTGACCAAATGCTTTCAGCTTTAGAGAGGTCATTCTTTTTATCTGTCAGTCGTACCACATCTGACTTAATAACATAAGCTGTGTTGAGTCAGATTAGTATATCACTGTGTATTTTCTTTCTTAACACATGGCATTAATCTGGAGCATAGTGAATATTTATTAATGCCACAAAGTACACGGTGTCGTACATCTCATTAACGCCATAAAAGAAGGTAAACTTATACCAGATATAAGGAAGAATGTTTTTATGCTGAGGGTGGTGACTGGCCCAGGTTGCCCGGAGAGGTGGTGGATGCCTCATCCCTGCAAATATTCAAGGTAGGTCGGACGGGGCTCTGAGCAAAACCTGATGTAGCCGAAGGTGTTCCTGCTTATGGCAGGGTTCTTGGACTAGATGGGTTTTAACAGTCCCTTCCAACCCAAACTGGTCCATCATTTTAAGGAGTGATTTCAAAGACCAAGCAGTATCTAGCAGAAGACTATGCGTGAAAAATTAAACCAGCAGAAATACGGAAAAGGCAAAAAATACCTATAGGACTGGGAAGCAAAGTGACAGGCACGCTTGAAGGGATGTGGGGACCAAAAAGACTTTCAAAATGGCCTTTCTGTCTATAGTAATGATAGTAAAACGGGCAGGTGAGACTAAGGGAGCTGGAGTTGCATCACCAGAGGAAGTTGCTGTGCCTCCAGTTAGTTGTTCATGGCTGTCAATGAAATGAAAAGCAACTACATATAAAATGGGTACCAAACAGTGTTCTTTGTCCCTTTGCACATTTAGATTTTGGAGCTCCTTGTATTCTTGCGGACGGCTGGGCAGTAGGACAGAAAAAAGAATTACACTTTAATATTTTTGACAACCCTTAGAGAGGAAGGAGGCACGTGTTTAGTAACAAGGAAGGAAAAAGACTGTTTCAAAACTAAGGCAAAATGTTTTCTGAAAGGAATATAAACTGTTGTGACTCGTGGTATAACCCAGCTTCTCTCCAGTGTGTTCAGGAACAGATCCCCCTACAAACCAGTTACTCGGTTAGTGCCTCCCTGCAAGGCTTCATGGACCTTTCTGGGGATCGCTTGGCTTCGCTGCTTTCATTTTACCTATGGAGAAGGGAGAATGCTTTCTTTGTTCCCAGTTAGGTTGGCGGTTTCTCAAATCCTCCATAACTTTTCAAGAAGAATTCAAGTTCTTGACAAAAATAGAGATGTATAACCAAAAAGAAGACATTAGAACAATGTTAAATAAGTAGCTTTTTAAACTTTGGTCCTTGTGTTTATATTGGAGGCCGCTAGGATAATGTTGGGATTTAACTTTCAACTTCAGATTTAAAAAATCCTAGAAATACAAATTGTTTTCTGTTGCTTCAGTTACTGCTGAGAAATATTAATTCCTTAGTTTTCTAGGGTTGAACTAAGAAAGTTTAACATCTTTTATTCCAAGTTGAGCTTTTCAATGTTGTGCTGTCTGTCAAACGCATAAGAAGCTGCATTGAATTTCCCTTCCCCCACTTTTAAATACAATTCCTTTAGGAGGAAAAAAAAAAATAATAAAAAAAAATGAAGCGCCTGTGTTATACTGAGTAATTATGCCCCCTGGGAAAGAGAATATAAAGATCTTTAAAATCATTCAAGTGAGAGAACAAGCACTTTAACTTTTGCCTCGCAGGAGTCATGTATTACATTATCAGCCCCGTGCTCCTGTGTCAGTGTGTCGTGCCTTGCAGGTTAGCGGCTTTGGCAGAGGAAATGAAACCCAGTCAGTTACTGCAGGATTTATAGTAGACCTGCTGTTGCAGGAAGCGGTGAAAAGTTGATTGATAGTCTGAGGCGAAACTCTACAACAAGAAACAGGATGTATGTTTGTTATTTTATACCCGTTTTCCCCTCTGCCCGCCCCTCCCTGCCTTCTGTGGCAAGGCAGTCTTTTACTTTTTGTTCCCTCTGTTTATAAATCCATTGATGCACTTTTCTGGTAAAGCATGTGCTGACTTCAAAACTCTTGAAGAAATGGGTATGACTGTACCAAAGATTTGAAGCTGACGTCGTGTGCCTGCTTAATTAGAGGTGTTCTAAATCTTACACTGCCTCTGTAAAATGTTTAAGAAGCTGCATTGACTTTCTTTTCCCTCACTTCTAAATACAATTCCTTTAAGAGTGAAAAAAAGAGTCTTTGGTAACTACACATCTAATGTTAATTGAAGCTTCTAAAAGGTCCTGATATTTTTGTTGAGTTATATTTCAGTGGAGTTAAAAGCAAGAGTTAAAATCCAGAGGCAGAGTGTTGGGCATCTCCTATCATGGGTGCCTAAAGCTGTGAGAGGAGGAGAACGTATCACGGAGATGGACCTGATCGGTGCTCTGTCGGTTCATCTGCATTTAACAGATACATCAGGAAGGGTAGTAAAACAAAATGGTTTTGCTGCATATGAACTTAATCCAGCAAGCCACATACTGCAGAGCTCACTGCTAAAGCCAGCAATCCTGAACAGGTTTGTTCTGAAACCCTTTTTCCCTTACTGGGTACTGCTGAAACATCAAAAAAGCAGTATCTTTCCTGCAAGCGTCACCAAAGACAATCAGTGCGATACTGTCTAGCCTTGTGGGAAAAGTTACTCAAAATTGTAACAGCAACAATCTATTTCGATTCTTTCTTTCCTGCAGCATCTACTTTTATAGTCACTGGAGAAGGAAGTTGTTTGCAAACTGGGCGAATAGTACAAACGTTTAAGATTTGGATTCTCGTTATCAAATGGGCAAGCTCTGTTTGTAAAGTTAAATAACATATCTTGTTCTCTGTTAAAGGTCAAAAAAGTTGGCTGCGCTCTCTGAATCCTTGCAGAAAAGCACACTCACGAAGTCCCACGTAGGATTTGAGCTGGAAGAGCTGGAAGCAGCAGCGGTGCTGGTACAAGAGGAAGAGCGCGCCTTAGAAGCCGCTGGCACAGTTTCCAAGCAACAGCTGCCTTCCTCTGAGTCGGAGACGAGTGACTCTGAAGAATCCAGCAGTACTTCGTCATCTGAGACAGAAGGCTCTGATTCAGATGAGCGAGAGTCCTCCACCAGCGAAGACGGGAAAATAAATTCTTTACAAGGCACGCTTCAAGAGGAGAGGACAGCTCCACTTATTGCCTGTAATGGATTAAGGCAGGGCACCAACGCTTTGACATTTGAGGTTAGTGATGAAGAACCAAAGGTTTCTTTGCAATCTACATCTGTTCCTGGAAAACTGATAGAAGAATTAGAAAAGAAAATGCAGACTGCAATTAGACTTTCAGAACAGCCTGAAGGATTGGTGTCTGCGAGCTGCGTTTCACAGGAACCAGAAGAAAACCGTGCATCTGAACGCGACAGATTTTCAAAAGATACTGCTGGGAAGGGAAATTTCTTGGAGGTGTCTTCAAAGACAAACCCATTGCTTTTATTTTGCAGCACAAATGAAGATGAAGACTAAAGGACGGTGTTAGAATACGGTGTGACCCACCAGGCACTCAGCTCACTGCTGTAACGAGCTGTTCCCAAGGCTATCCTGAGCTGCGGAAAGAACTTTATATTTTTCTTCTTTGTTGTGTTGACAGTTTGGAAGACAGGGCTGCTTTGGAAAGAGTTGATGGGACTCTATCATAGATACCCTCAAAGCTTAATTTTTATTTTTCCTCTCTGATTTAACAGTCTTGGATTTGATCTCTACATGTGGGAATATGTAATTTCAGTAAACTCCTAGAAATATTTTTCATTAAGCATATTTGGTAGTCAAATGATGTCCTGATCAAATACAACTGAAATGAGTTGGAGCCTCATTCCTCGTTATCTTCAGCTGCTGGGATTTACTTGGAAAATAACCTCATTATGTTTGTATTAACTTGTTTAGGAGAATTTGCTGCCTTTTTTTTTTTTTTTTTTTTAAATTTTAAAACCATCCTTGAGACGCTCCAAACCACNAACCACTTCCAAAATAATGCATATCACTTTAAAAGTCTAAACAGTGCTGACAGATTTTAAAATACAGAAATATTTTCTACTTTTTATACAAAATAAAGGAAAATTCTTTATCATAAGTGCAAGATAGAAGGGTTATAGCATATATTTCTACTGGAAGAAAGGTTTATAGCTTGTATTTCTGCAGTTCTTATGGAAGTTATTTCAATGGTTTTGCTGTGTATTTATTCTTTTGTGATGCTGCTGATGTTTTCATATGTGGGCTCTGCTGTTGCTCTTTAAAGGACAGACATCCTAACTATTTCTTATTTCCTTCTATATGTGCTTTTAATACCACCACAGTAATTTTAACCAAGATGAAGAAACAGTGTGGTACAGGGGTCTTGGGTGTAGAACTGGAAACAAACCTGTGGTGTCTAGACCTGGCTTTCTTATTAGTCATCACGTAGCTTTGGCCAACTTGTTTGCTCCTTTTTGGTTTTATAAGATTAAAATAATCCAAGCAATCAATATATTTTGTGCTAGTTTCTGTTAACTTCAGTTAGGTTTTTGAAATCCGGTGGCCACTACAAATTATACGCTGCTATTCAATCTCCACAAAAGGGAAGTTGTGGCTGCCCCATCCCTGGAGGGGTTCAAGGCCAGGCTGGATGGAGCTTGGAGCAACCTGGTGTGGTGGGAGGTGTCCCTGCCCCATGGCAGGGGGGTTGGAACTCAATGATCTGTAAGGTCCCTTGGGGTGGTGGGGAAGTTTTTAAAAAATTTTTTGGTATTGGGTGATATTCTCCATCACACCCAGAGTGCTCAGGGTGAACAACTTCTGTGTTGAAACAAAGAAGACTTTGTTTCAATAAAAAGAACATGCAAAGGCTTTTCTTTTTAAAGAAAAGTGGAGCTTTGTTAACCTTGTTTAGCCAAAACTGAGGCTTGTTCAATCCAGGAACCACAAACACCTGGAAAACACAAAAATGCCCCAACTGCCACCACCACCGCAGAGCCCTCAACCCAGTAGGTTGCTGCAGGTTCTGAAAGGAGTGAACTTCAATAAGGAGTCAAAATTCACGTAGAGCTGCAAGTTGAATGAATCCACAGGAACTGCAGGTTTTCCAGACTAGAAATGGGTTGACAAGGGAGGAACTGGGTACACGTGTACTGTGCTCTGCTGGTTTTAAAATTCTCCTTGTTTCTAGTGCTCCTCCCCACTAGAGTTTATTTGTAGCACAGCTGGCACCTTGTTTTAAGGCATTTGTTGTTCGTCGTCATAATCAGTCCAAAGGGAAGAGAGTTGTAGTGCCCGAACAAAATTCCTACTGGAACTAAGTTTGAATATGAGCTGAGCTTGAGGGGAGAAGAGCTGTGGGGCTTTGCTGGAGGTGGAGCGTGTGGGTTGTCTCAGATGTACAAAGTGCTCTTGGGGAGAGACTGAATGCAGTCAGAAATACAGTTTGTTTAATGTCGTGGTGAATTGGTGAACTTTATTTTAGAGGTTTAGGCTAAACAGAGCATTTTGTCCCAGCCTTACATAGTGGCAGTAGCGCAGAGCTCACCTGCAGCTGGCTGAGGATGCTCTAGTTAACATCCTGATGCTTCTCCGCCACATCAGACTGTTGTGGGGAAAGCACCGACCCCTTTTCTTACCCAGACCCAAACGAGAGCGAGGTCTGCACCTTTGCAGAGCGCAGAAAGCTGCTCTCCCTGGGTAAGTGAACGGCAGCAGCCCCAGGGGAGTCTCTTATCCCTGCAGGGCTGTTCCTGTGGAGGAGAGCGGGAGAGGGATCAGTGGGCCCTCCCTGGTTGTGCTCTTGGTGATCCGTGTCCTGTTTTGAGCTGCCAGAGCGTGGCGGAGTCCTGGGAAACGAGAGCGAAGGCAGATCTGGTGCTTTCAGTCCTTGGCTCCGCTGCTTGGCAGGAGCAAGGGGGCGACACGGGGTGGCCCATGCATCCAGGAGCTGGCTCTGAAAGAACAGAGATGCTCTTGGGTTAGGTAGGGAGGCACTTGTTCATGTAGTGCTTTAAGAATGAGGTGTTAAAAGCAACAAGTGAAATACTGGAAACACTTAAAAGCAGCTCAACAGATAATTCTTTTTATTATTTTTTTTCCTAAGGGTGACCCTGCTTTGCAGAAGTGTTTGTTTATTCTTGGCTGATACTTATTCTCAGGATTTCGATTCCTTCAGAAATAAAAGAAACTGAAGCTGATGAGTTTTTCTCGCTGTCTGTTCTGCTGCAGAGCTCCAGGTGAATTCTAGGTGGGTGTTCATACCTCAGTCCTGCAGGGCACAGAGAATGGCATCTCTGGTGCAGTGCTTACCTTTTGGAGTCAACTTCTCATTTCTTTCCCCAAATCAAAAAATGAGTGCTGAATTGACTAAATAATATTTTCTCCCATGGCTTTATCTTAATTCCAGCCGGCTTTCCGCAAAGTTTGTAAAGGCTTTGCTGCTTATCAAAAGAAGAAAGCATCGATTAGAGGTGATTTACTACAGTAAGTGATAAATGTGGCAAAGAAATTGATTCCCGGCGCTGGAGTGAAGGGGCCAGGCAACCCTCTGCCGCTGACACAGCTGAATATTGTCAAAGCCTGAGCCGACTGTCTCAAGGCTGGAGAAAACAAACAGGGAAACACGTGTCAAACAGATAAATAGCTCTGCTGTTTAGAGCTCTTCGTGGAGGCCATTCGTCTCCTCGATAAGGAAGAATGCACTCCAAAGCTGGGAGGAGATAAGCTGGGAGGAAAAAATGGGAGCTACGGTTGAATTGCTGGGGTGCTGCCTGGGCCTTTCCACGGGCAGTAAATGCGGTGCCCCCACCCTGGGGGTCTCTACAGGGAGCAGCGCCCTGGGAAAAGCCTCCTAACTTGCAGATGTTTCTTAAATATTTCAGCAGCAGCCGGTATTTACACCTTTACAGCATACAGACAAATGGCACTAGTGTCAGTTGTCTTTCTTAGCAAGTCCCTAATTTTAAAGTGTTTTCTGAGCCTGTTTCTCATCCTTTTTAGTGGCGAGTGGGCTGCAGCCTGTGGTTATGTGGGCATGTGTGAGGCATCATTTTGCACTGACACAATAAACTTGGGTTTGTAGTATTGTGGTACCCGTAAATCATATTATTTTTGTATTCTTAGGTTTTGGAGGAGTGACAGTGCCGCTTCCACAAGTGCTGCCTTTGGAGACCTGGCTCAGCTCGTCTGTGAAATGCCTTTGGTGATGTCCTTTTGCAGTTCTTTAAACCTTTTCTTGTGCTCAAAAGCTGAGAAAGGGTTGAGCACTGTTGGTGGCCCTTTGGAGGATGCTGGAGGACAAGAACAAAAGCTGTGTCCCTTAGGTGAGGACTAAGATGTTGGCAGAGCTCAGGGAAGGACAGCTCTGACCCCAGTGACACCCCTGGTTTCTGTGGGAGAAGCCTCCTTTAGTCCGTGATTAGTGTGGAAAAGAATCAGAGAGTTGCAGGTTTATAACCCAGTAAGGTCAGCCAGGTCGTAGCCTTTCGAACCAGGAGCTCAGTGGCCAGTCCCTCTCCCTGCTGCTGATGTTCTGAGTGACTTTGCAAATAATTTTCCCTGGTTTCACAGGTATCTGGCCTGACTTGGGAAGGTCCAGAAATACAGTGAAAAAAAATAAAGCTCAAATGTGATAGTGAAAACTTCTTCCTCTGCTACTGACTTGTGCTGAGCAAGGGCAAGAGGCTAAAATCTACACTTTCTGATGTGTTCTGAAATATCTTTCTGTGTATGGGTATCTGAGGGTCTGACTCAAGGCTGCCAGTGCCTTTGGGAGCTACGGTTCTCACCCTCAGCAGCTGGAGTCACTGCACCTCTAAACCCCTGAAAATTAGACAAACCTGACCAAAAGTAGATGCTGGAAACCTCTTCAAAAAATAACAAAAGGATGTGTCTAAATGCTCGGCTTTTTGTTCCACTGTATGTGGATACCTCTAAAACAGGACCTCTTAGCCCCTGCCCGGGGCATCTGTGAGACCTCATCACCACCTGAAGGATGCTTCGGTGGTTGTCTTCTGGAAAGATCCTGTTCTTGGGTGGTGCTTTGGTATAGCCTTTCTTTGAGTCAATGAACCAGGATAAAACCTGCTCTTTCTCATCGCTGGTTTGGCTTGTGCTGCTCTTCTCCATGCCTTACTCTGCTTTCAGTGCACAATTCCCCTTCTCCAAGCTGCTTTTGGAGGTCTCATCTCTGAACGCAGCTCCCCTCGCCACCTCATCTGTTCACAGGGCACTTCCCTACAGCACATCTGCTCTTTGTGCTGATGGATTTTGCTTCTTGCACCTCTGTTCCTCCACTCACCAGACCTCACCTTTTCCTGCGGTGTGTGGGGTGGGAGCTGCATGTGGTGAAAGGAGGAGAGGCTAGAAGATGCTGGGAAAGGAACAGGGAACGAGCATCGACCTTAAAGAAAGCTGGGGAGCAGCAGTTGTCCTCCTCTGCTCTGCCCTGGTGAGGTCATATCTGGAACACTGTGGCCAGTTCTGGGCTCTCCGGTTCAAGAAGGACAGGGGACTGCTGGAGAGGGGACAGCAGAGGGCTACAAAGGTGATGAGGGGACTAGAACATCTCAGATGAGGAAAGGCTGAGGGACTTGGGTCTTTTTAGTCTGGAGAAGAGAAGACTGAGGGGGGATCTGATCAACACCTATAAATACTCAAAGGGTGGGTGTCAGGAGGAAGGGAACAGTCTTTTTTTCAGTGGTGCCCGGGGATAGGACAAGAGGTAATGGGCACAAACTTGAACATAAGAAGTTGTGTCTAAACATGAAGAGGAACTTCTTTACTTTGAGGGTGGCAGAGCCCTGGAAGAGGCTGCCCAGAGAGGTGGTCTTTCCAGAGTCTCCATCTCTGGAGACATTCAAAACCCACCTGGATGTGTTCCTGGGCAACCTGTTTCGGCAGGGGGTAGGACTAGATTGATCTTGAGAGGTCCCTTCTAACCCCATTTCGTTCGGGGTGGGGGGGAGTTTAGCAGCTGGTTTTGTCAGGAGACAGCGGCTGTGTGTGCCTGGCCCCCAGCGTGCAAGCTGTGACTTTCCACGAAGGACGGAGAAGGCTCCCGCTTCCAACAAGGGTTTTGCCACCTTCAGTGGTGTTTTTTTGGCTTGGAGTCAGTGGCAGGGTGAATGGCAGCAAACGTCGTTCTCTCTCATTATGGATGTGTGAGAGATTTGGGAGTGTAGCTCATAAACAGTAATGAGATGTTTAAGGCATAAATCAACAGTGTATCAAGATGAGAAAACTCCCCTCAGCTCCAAGTAGCCCAGGTAGTGACCTGACTGCAGCACCCTACCTGCCAGGGCTGTAATTACTTCTCATCTGGCTGCAATTTTTGGCAATTATGCAGAAATAGCCCCTTTCCTGCAGTAAATAAATTGGGATTCGTGTTTCGCCTTGATGTGTAACTCCTCCTCCTCTAATATGTTGCATTGTCCATTGATTTGCCTAATTATGTGTATTACAACCGCATCAGGCGCTGGGTAGCAGCAGGGGTCCGTTCTGGGGAGAGAAGGAGGGCGATGGCTCCATCTGTTCCTCCGAGCTGCCGGGAGAAGCATCAGGGAGCGAAGTGGGAAATGGAGGGAAGGAATTACCATTTAGTGCAGGTGCCTCTGGAAGGGGGAATCCCACTGCCAGGTGCTGGCAGGCAGCTCTCCTGAGCTCCTTGCGAGCTTAATTACTCTATAGTGAGACTTCCCGGCTCAAATTAGAGCAGGTAATTGCATCTGAAGGCTTGAAACAAAATGGGGAGTGTAGCAGTGCCTAATCTGTTCCACTGTAGAGACCTGTATTTCTCGTTCAGGAAGATTCATGTCCCGTTTGGCTGAATTTAAAAACAGTTACCTGGAATTAGATGAGTCATTTTAAAATGTAAAAGAAGTGTAAAAGCAGACAAGGTCAAAGCATCCGAGGCAGCCAATCTGCCTTCCAGTGAGGATACCGTAAAAAGCAAGTGTGATGCTTCGTGCTGTGGGTAGAGGAAGAGGTTTCTTGGGACAGTTGGAGCTGGAGCAGGGAGTGAGAGGGAGAACCCAGGGACGAGCTGTTGCTGCTTCTTGGTATTTGCTGTCCTGGACATGTAGCTTAATGACTCCAGAGCTGCTTCTCCCTTTCATGCTCTCAGCATTGCTGCTGGATCAATAGTGGCAATAGGGTAATGTGTTGCGTGTCTCCTGTTGATTTCTGCCAGGCTGCGAACAGCTGGGAGCCGCTCACTCCTCGGATCACTCTGTCTCTTGGTCCGGCTGGAGAATACCCGAGGAATAAAAACCAACCAGAAGATGTTGTGTGCCCTCTTAAGGAGAAATGCACAGGGACTGTGATGTCCTGGGAGTAATGTGCTTAAAAAGGGGAAGGCCATCAAAGTTGAAGTCATGGTGTGTATCCTTTTGAGTTTTAAATGGCTGTAGGGCTGTTTTGTGTGTTCTTCTGCTCCTTGGGACCGCGCTGCGAGGAGTGATACGCTCTGTGTGCCTGTGCAGGTTTCATTGTGCCCTTGTGCTGTATCCTAAGTGCTACACCCAGCAGATCACTGGGGATTTGTTAGTCCTGTCGTTAATTTAGGAATTAAATTGTCTGATCACATAACTAAGAGTGCTATAGAGAGTTGAGACTTTTGGTCCATCCTTCCAATCACCTTCTTACGCTGCTTTATGTCTGTCTTGAGTGACTCGTCTCTTTGGGGCTGGTCCCTAGACAAGGAGGTGAAGGCGGGAGCTGAAATTGCCCCACCATGGGTTCTGGTCTAAATTATTGAATGTTCAGGTTAGAAGGGACCTTAAATATCAAGTTCCAACCCCCTGCTGTGGGCTGGGACATCTCCCTCAAAGCCCCATCCAGCCTGGCCTTGCACACCTCCAGAGATGAGGCAGCCACAGCTTCTCTGGGCAACCTAAACATAAAACTATATATAAAAGCACACTTAACGTGCTTTTCTCCTTAACTCTACAGTACATGTGTCCCTCTCAGGCTCTCAAATCCACGGCGTGACGGCTGCTGTGGGAAAGAGCCAGGGTGAAGGTGCAGCAGCTAGAGCCATCGTTGTGCCCAGGATCTCACCGTGGCCCCAGGTGGGAAGGATCATCCGCAGTGACACACGCACCAGGCTGCATCAGCGTCGGAGTTGTGAGGATCGTCTACGAGAGCTCTGAAAGGAAGCCGAGTCGCTTGGCCGCGCTCCAGTCCTTCATCCCGCCTCAGAAGCGTTAGGCAAGGATTTGGCCTGGGGCGCCGGTGGGAAGTTCCCTTTTGTCTTCAGGTGTCCGGCAGCAAACTTCATCCCTCACAGCAGCGGAGGATATGGATATGTAGTATCTCTCAGAGTAAGTGGGATAGTACTGTCTGCAAACTGGGAAAAAAATCTTTCTTCCAAGAAGATACTGATGCTAACGCGATTACGCTGTCAAATCCTTCATAGAATCATAGGATGGTTAAAATTGGAAGGGACCTCAAAGATCATCGAGTTCCAACCCCCCTCCCTTGGGCAGGGACACCTCCCACCACACCAAGTTGCTCCAAGCCCCATCCAGCCTGGTCAAATCCTTAGGGCTTTGAGTTATGAATAATTACAGTGATATGTCTTTCCCAAACCTATTCTATATATTGCCGAAACAATAAGCTTGTGGAGCCTTAACAGCCATACACTTAACGACCCTAATGAAAGCCCTAAATCGTACTTTTGGTACTCACTGCAAAGCTGCCTGGCTGCCGTGGAGTATCTGCCTCGCACAGGCGGCGAAGGACGCTCGTGTGTGCGCGTTAATCAATTTGCTTTTCCAAGTGGCTAAAAACAAAAGTCGGAGGAGCTCCCCCCTGCGAGGTGATTTCCCCGGGCGCTGCTCACATCCCAGCCTGGGTTCTCGCTGCTCCTGGCGCTAATGGTACCCTCTCACCAGAGAAAACACCGCACTTCAGATGTGAAGTGCTTGGCAGAGGCTGTAATTGAGGTGTGAAGTGACTTTCCACACAAGAACCTGCCTTCCCAGTGCCGGGTTTCCTCGCTCCTCTCGCCGCACAGCGCTGTCAGCCGAGACGCTTCGGCAATTAGCTGTTTATAAACGAGCGCGGAAGCCTATTCCTATTCCTGCTCTTCTGTTTGGGTTGCTAATCCTCCCATTTGTGCCTTAAATCCCTGAAAATAAAACAAGTGTGGAAATGTTGCACCGATTACAGCGGTAAATGTAAAAGAGCAAAATAATTATGATGTAAATAAATACTTCTGGCCCCAACTATATCAAAACCAAACTGCAATTAATGGGGTTTTTTTTCATGCTGATAGTTACTAGAACAGCAATCCTGAGGCTTCGAAATATGACTTAAGATCATTTTTGCTTAACGAATCATTAGCTTTATTAATTTAGTATAGATTTGTAGGGGGAAAAGATAAACTAAAGAAAATAATGGTGTGTCAGGTCGGGAGGAGGTGTAATTCAAATTAATCTGAGGAAGCGGCTGAAGTCCCAGACCTGTCCTTTGAGAAAGACTGGGTCGGATTTTGGCGCGTCATGGGAAGATGTTTTTGCTGATAATGTGATCCAGACCCTGACGCACGTGTTGGCGTGCGTGGGAACGCAGGAGGAGCGTGTCTCCTGCTGCCTCCGCTCGGGGACCCCTGGCTGCCTTCCCCGGGGGCTCTGACCTACCCGGGCCCTGCAGAGAGAGGTCTCGAGTTGCAGTATCGGGTTTTCCTGGCTCCTAATGTTATTTTATTACAGCCCCAAGGCCCCTGAAATTGGCCAGATACTTCCACTGGGTCCGACCCTGGGCACAAAAGAAGAAAGAAGGGGTTGAGGAGGAGGTTGCAGGATGGGACAGGTAATCTCAGTTCATTATTCTACTGGTAATTTATTGAGTGACTATGGGCATCTCCCATATGCCCTCCCAGCTCCCTGTTTCCCTTAGAATGGAAATAGCAACTCTTCCTTGCCCTGCAGTGGTGCCCCCCCAGTTAAAAACACGAAAGAGGTGAAATCTGTGTTCATATTCTGTGTGTCTGTCTTAAACTTACGTTTTACTTACAAATGACTTGAGTTACAGGCTAATCGATGGTACAGAGTAACTGGACGACCTAGTGCAAGAATGTCAGAGAAAAAACAGTGACAGCTACAAGCTGTAGCTGTCAAAGTTCCACCGCAACATAAATATTAGATGGATGTTTTATAGATTAGGGAAAATGGGCTGGTTGGCTGACAGCGGCGGGAAAAAAGGCAAGGACCCGTAGATGTCCAAGGCTGGCCATGTGGTTTGAGCTTTAAACTGGCCACCGCGTGACACCGGCGGTTACAAGCCGTGTGGTGAAGCGGGTGTGAAACCCAGAGGCGTTTGAAGCGCGTGTGGAGTGAGGCAGGAGGAGAGATGCTCCCCTGGAGAGCAGGAGCCGCGCACGCTGGAGTCCAGCTGGTCAGTGAGCATTGGTGTGACGGTGGAAATTCTGCTTAGGAGAGATGGATCCTGCCTGCTGCCTGCCTGGACCTCCCCTCTGGAGACATCACTGCCCCTGAGGAGAGCACCCCAGCCTGCAGTACGGCAGCCGATTTGCTGCCAGGATGGAGCTCCAGGTCTTCAGTTGATAAAACTTTCTGGCACTGTGAGCTACCTGGGAGGACAAGGGCATCGTGCTCAGGTGAGGGACAGGAGAATCCTTTGCTTTTCAGAATGTTGTGGCTGCTGATGTTTCGTCCCCCCTGAGCTTGACCTTGAGTCTTTGCACCAACCTGGCACGGCAGGTCCAACAGGGCAAGAGGCCGGGAGCTCTGCCAGAGGTGAGACCACGGCTTTCCTGCCCTTTTTCCTCTCTGTTAATTTTGCGTCTTGCCCTGGGGAATGTAGACAGGAAAAAAAAAAAATGGACATGTTTGGCTTAAGCTTAAAATCAAGCCACTGCATTGCAAATTCCATCAGGTCTGTGAGCTGCCGAGGTGCCCGGCCGTGGCCTCTGCCTGCTGCAGGCGGGGTGGGAACCCCAAACCTGGAGATTTCACAGGTGACGCAAAGCCGAGGCCTGAAGAAACTATGCAAAACGAACCCCAGAACCAGACGAAAAAAAAACTTTTCCAAGTCGCCAGCCTGTATTTTCGCTCCACCCTAGTCCAAACCCAGCCCCTGGCAGTTATTTGCTGGCAGAGGTTACTACGTGGGCGTCTTTAATCTCAAACGCTAAATCAGAGAAGCAGTTTCAGTTTGTGCAAACTCGCCCGCGTTGGCTGCGAGTTCTGATTCTCTTTTTCCGTTACTTCCCCCCCCCC
>VZRU01012227.1:57020-71775 GCA_013398155.1 Pedionomus torquatus
CCCCCCCCATCGCTACAACAATTAATTAAGAATGGTTCTGCTGAACCCTGTTGATTCATTTGGCACTTGGAAGCTTAATGAGGTGTAAACCTGCAGACTGCGGCAACGGTATAGCTGACGTGGTAATTTATATCAATTGGCGTGATTAGCCCAGCTCCTCAATCACCCCATTGTTTCTCCCTGCAATCTGTCATAGCCCGAACAGGGGGACCTTCATACTGGATTTCTCTTACATGGGCGGTGATGTTCTGGAGGTGCTGCTAACAAGGAAAAGCGCGGCTCGGGCCATGCTTTGAGAACAGCGACGGACAAATTGCTTTTTGTAGCAAGATGTACTTTTCACTCCAGAGATGACTGAGATCCAGCCCTCCGAACTTGCCTGCTGCCTTAATTTGTGTTTGCACAGTTACAGCAGCTGCGGGTCTGGAGGGCAAATAACCTGCTGGAGGTATAACTGCCCCCTTCGGGTGGTCTGGTGTTTTGGGGAGAGTTTTCTTTCGAGACGTAGAAAACACCTGGCCGAAGGTCCCCATTGCTTCAGGCTGAGGACAGGGCTGTGAAAATCTCTCTGTGGGTTGCCCTGGTGCGCTCTGCCTTGATGATATTATTCATCAGTAACTCTTAGTTCTGCAAATTCAGTCCAGGGACGTTGGAGCCACCTTGGGCTGCTTCTCCCTTATACCACGCGTAGTAGGGTAGGGTAGAGCAGAGCAAGGGGTTTGGGACCTCTGTGCAATCACGTGCACCTCTCTTCCACCATTAGTGATGCTGCAGCATCCTGCTGACTTCCATATTCCAAGAAAAATGCAACTAGTCAGAGTTTGGAAACAACTTCGTTGGTGAGGTCTTTTTTCTGGTGAGGTTGGTGGTGCCCAGTGACAGGACAAGAGGTAGCGGGCACAAACTTCTACGTGGGAAGTTCCATCTAAGCAGGAGGAGGAACTTCTTCACTTTTGAGGGTAGCAAAGCCCTGGAACAGGCTGCCCACAGAGGTGATGGAGTCTCCATCTCTGGAGACATTCCTGTGCAACCTGCTCTTGGACCTGCTTTGGCAAGGGGGTTGGACTAGATGATCTCCAGAGGTCCCTTTCAACCCCACATCATTCTGTGATTCTGTATGACAAGAAATAGAAGGAAGTGCTCCCTTTTGGCAGCTGAGGCTCAGCAGAGCCAACAACACTGAAAACATAAATCAACAACCACACCTCTGCTCTTCTGAAAGAATTGGTTTACGGGGTGGGCACCCCGACAGGCTCTGGTTGGAAGTTCATGGCCCGTTGCTGTATCCTCTTCAGGTATCCCCATACACATGCGCCTCATTTGTGCCCTTCATCATGCGATGGGGATGCTTTGTGGGCCACCAGTGAGTCTCTGCTGGGGTGCAAAGGCTGGGAGGAACAGCAAGACCATCAGTGGAAGCTGCTGCTGAAGGCAGAGGAGTGTGGGAGCATGACTAGGAGCTCCTCTGTGGCGGCGGCACAAGGGACAATAAATCACTCCTGGTAATGGGCAGTGGTGTAAATCATCCTAATTGCATTTGTGCAATTTTATATGGAGATGGTGCTACTTTGGTTTTAATTTATTATTATTTTTTAGCATGGTCGATGGAAAAACAAACGTTCCAACCCCCCCCCAGCTGAAACCAGAAACGTGAGAAATTGAGCTACGCTAGAAAAAACCCACCTTAAAGTATCCCCTCAAATGGATAAATGAATAAATCTAAAAATTAGTCAGTACAGTAAAGGTAAAGATCTTTTTAATGTTTGAAGACCCATTGGGAAACTTTAAAGTTGATTCTTAGGGTAAAGAAAATCGGTCATAAATCCCCAATATTGGATGTTACGCCTTTAAGTGAGCAATGAGGCACGGGCAGATCCGTTTCTGCACCAGGACCCTTCTGTACCGCTGCAGTTGTGTAAACTGATTTTAACACCCTTTCTATTTTCAGTGCAAAGAGTCCTTCGAGTAAATGAGTGTTTGACCTGCAACTACTGAGAATAGTTTTCACTTTGAGGGCTGTCTAAGCCCTGTGTGTAGCAATACAATTTATTTTAATGATATTTAAACTAATGAGGTTGGCTAATAGATATTTTTGAAGCCCTTTATAGGGGTTCAGTCATGGGACAACATGCCACTGGGCACAAATGCTCATTTACTCTGTGAAATGTCAGAGAATGGCCCATCTATTAGGAAAGTGCATTTTGTTTGATTTTTAAGAATATATTTCCATAAATTACCATCCGAGAAATCAAATAAATCAGCCAGCTATTCGGTGAAATCTTAAATGTTAATTAAGAGTCACGGGAGGGACTCGAGCCAAAGGAGAGAAGGTCACGGAGGGGTGTGTGTGTGTGAGCTGTTGGGGTGGCTCCGTGGGGTGTTTTCTCAGGGGCTGTCACCCCCCTGGTGCCCATTACTGACGGGTCTCCTACAAACACCTTCACCCCAGGTCTGTGTTAGCTTCTGCTGATGGGCACCCTGGCAAGAAACCTCCCCGTGGCTGGGCAAGAGTCCTGCCACCTTGGCCGCTGGGTTCACTGGCTGTGCTGGGGCTGCTGCCCGAGCAGCTGGGACGGCCTGGATGTGAAAAGTGAGCCCCAGGAGGACTCAGAAACTGGCTCAGGACCAGAAAGGAGGTGGTCAAACAAGTCACCACGGCTTGAGTACCTCAGAGCAGGCACTTGGATTACATCGTGGGGAGGCTGGTACCTATAAGCCAGGCTGCCTTCCCTACAGACCTGCTTGAATTTTGCGTGTCCTGACTGTTCCTTGCGTGCTCCTTTCTACATATTTGTTTTGCTCAATGCTAACTAGCCAAGGTTGCCCTTTGAGGTAGGATGTTTTTTGCTGGTGGTGATATCTGTGGCTGGTTTGAGCTGGTCACATTTTCACCAGAATTTTCCAGGACCAGGGAGGGAAAACTGCATCCATAAAGTCATTGCATCATGGAACAGGCCTTGCAAAGTTCATTTTCCTGCCCTCAGGCGGGTTGATCTGTGTCAAAACCATTCCCAGCAGCTGTTTATTTAACCCATTCCTGAGCTCTGCCAACACTGGAGGTCCCACAGTGCCTGGCTGCCGTGGCCATTACGGCTTTTGTTACAGCCCACGGCGCTGATATGATGTTATACAAGTGCTCCGTGACAAGGGCGGTGGGTTTCTCTTCCTCTCATAATTAGCAGAAGTGATGTGAAGCTCCTTTATGCCACAGAGTAGCAGTAGCAGAGGGAGGGGGCAAGGGCAGCAATTAAATCAGTGCAAATCCTGTCCGTTGGCAAGCCCTGAGGCTGCTCAGCACCGAGCAGAACCTCGGATCTGAACAGCCCCCCCCCCCACCTGCCATCATCTCCTTCTCTCACATGAAATTTAGGGTTGGATTTGTGCCACCCATCCCACTCCCAGGTCTCAGCCCGGGGAAGGAGTGAATGGCAGCGACGGGCACCCCGGGCAGGTTGAGCCGCGGCACCTCCCCACGCCGGCAGCCCGGCTCTGCGCCGAGCAGATGAAAGATTATAGCGATCAATTTGGTGAGAAGGGAGATTTTTCTCCATCTGTCCACCCTCAAGGCTCTATTTCCTCATAAACCATTCCCCGAGACATCAAGAAAATTGAAGCTGTTCAGAAATGGAAAAAGATAGTTAGCCTAGAATGAATGAATATCCGATACACCGGCTGGCTTTCCCGAAACAGCCGGGGAGCAGCCACCCGAGCCCGTGGCTTTCCTGCAGCATGCTGATTTTTCAAAACAGCCTTGTTTTTCAAAGCGCCTTTTGTAGCCTGGTTTGGTGTTTTTTTTCACCCAGCATCGCTCATCTCTGAGTCCCACCGCTTGGTGAGGCGTGTGGCAAACCCTCTCCCCTCTCCTAGCTCAAAGATGCCTCTTCCCCAAACCATGTAAATGGTGTGGGGGGGGACACGACTGATCCACCCCCCCCTCCCAAACTCTGCTGCTGCTGCAGGCGCTGGCGTTGTTGTTAGCCCTCATTAGGAAAGCCTGGGGCTGATGGACTGGTCCTGGCCGGCCTCGGCTGCCGTTTCCTCATTTGGAATATGGACTCCCAGGCCTCGAGGCTTTCTGTTCATTTAGTAATCTAATGTGTAATGCATTTTGATTTGGATTATTTATTTATTTTTTTTAAGGGAATAGCGAAAGTTGGGGAAGAGGATGCATTTTAAAAGGGTTTATGTTTGTGAAGCTTTTCTGCCCTGTGCTTCAAACCCTCTCAGCTTCATTAACACCCCGTGCAAATCGTTTGAAGCAGGAAGGTCACCTCTGGAGTGGTGCAGGTTTTCAGGTGGGACCTTGGGATACAGTGGGGGCAACTGCCTCAGTTTCCCTTTTGGGGCTGGATGAACGGGAGGGTCGTAGTCCTGTGTCCTTTACCGGAGGAATTTAACTGTCTCTTTCTCCTCCAACGCTTTTCAGGCTGGCTTTTTTTTCCTATTGCTGGGATGGAGAAGGCTTCTCACAACCCCACGTGGGCTTCTTGCCAGCCCAAGGCACACCTCTAATATGCTCACGCATTTGCAGACTTTTCTTGGTGCATGTTCTCTCAAACGAGTTTTCAAGCCACCTGCCAGTTTTGTTTTGTTGGATTTTTTTTCTTTTCCATCACGTTTTTGAACTATAAAAGGCTACTGGGTGCACATCTAATGAGCTGCAAATGACAGGAGAGGTCCTGATGCAGATGTGCTAGTCCCGTTCCGTGGTATGGTCTGCAGAGCAGCTTCTCTGCATGGGCAAAGACCTCCAGAAGGTCTTTGTTTCTTCTGCTGCTCTGAGCCAGCAGTGCTCAGCCAGCTGGTGCTTGTCACCTCCTCCTCGCTGATGGCTTCTGTAACTCACGAAATCTCAGTTAATATGGCAAAATTGCATGTCTTCAATTTCTGCTTCGTTGCCTTCTGGGTGAGAGGGGAGGACAGGCAGTTTGTCTTTGATAAGGTGTTGTGTGTGACTTGGGTTAGCAGTTTTTAATTCGGCGCTTCTTATTGTTCTCGAGGAGTTAACTTCTTCTTTCACGGGGAATTGAGTGGGTCAGAATAGGTGTATCGCGTTGTGGCTGCTGAAGGTACCCACCGTTTGCAGGGGGCAGTGGGGTGGGGAGGGTGCCAAGGAGGGTTGAATGGGAAATCCAACACTGGGCACGATTTATCTACGTGGGCCAGTGCAGGAGAAAGTGGCTATTCTCCAGACAGGCCTGAAGGAAGAGGTGAGACATTGGGCTTGGAAAGAACCTGCAACGAGAATGCTATGGACGGATTTGTGGGTGAGCCCGCTGAAGGAAAAATCTGGGGGTTTTCTGTAGGTGCCAAGAAGCATGAGCTTGGAGATGCTGGGAGCTGCAGGGCAGCCAGCAGCCTCCCTCCTAGCCTTCTTCAGCCTACGGATGCTCCAAAGCCCTGAGGAAACAGAGGCACGGCATGATTTTATTTTTGCCTAAAGCCATGTTTCTGCCAGGAAAACTTCTCCCACGCGTCCTGATCTGAGTCTGCGTGGGCAGCCCCCAGCTGCTGGTGCTGCCTCCCACCGAAGTCCCGTGGCAGCGGCTGTGGCGGGGAGGCCACAGCTGCATCCCAAAATAGTTGGGGTCTTCACGAGATGGAGACTGGTGACCTCAGTCCAAGGGAATGAAAACTGCCCGATCCTGCACAAATCCCCCAGGCATAAGCCGTGTGGAGGATTATGGAGCGAGGGAGAACCTTGCGGGAGCACCTCGCTGTTGTCCCAGCCCATTGATGCTGCAGGTCAGGTCTCAGGTGGGCCCATAGGTGCCGTCCTCCTGCTGTCCCCAACCCGAGGGTCCCTCTGGGCTTTCGGATGCTTCTCCATCCATAGGCCATACGGAGCAGCATGCTATTCTAAGCAGGAATGCAAGACCAGTCCTTTTCCTACCAGCTGTCAAAAAGNCTAGTTTGTTTTAAGAAGGTTGTTGAGTGTGAGAAAGCAGGAAGCGGTGTCAATAACACAGTGGGTTTTTTCTTTTCACAGACACCCTTTGAACTCCCTTTACTCTGCCTCCCCTCCAGTTACATTTACACGCCCTATAAATAACCTTCTAGTGCTTTGAAATGCTTTTATTAAAGCTAAAAGGGATTTATGTTTTTTTTTTTCCCCAAATCCAGTGTTATTTTCTATATTTTCCGTAGACAACCTTCAGAATAATTATTGTAAATGGCTTTAGGTTTTACCCCGTTTCACTGTGTATGCTAAATGAGAAGGAAAGCCCCGCGTGAAAGCGGCAGAAGCTTGCAAAGGCGATGATTGATGCGATGGGACCCCACCGGCCCCGGGTCTCCTGGCAGCCGTGTCTGTGGGGTGAGGAGAGCCCAGGCTGAGCCTGGCCGGTGCCTCCTTGGGGACAGCAGGCTCTCCCTGAGGCCATCCTGCTCTGCCCGAGCCCCTGGCGGGTGGAAATGTGTCCCCTCTGTGCCCTGTGAAGGGACCCAGGGGCCAATGTCCTCATGTGTGGGATGAGTTCAACACAATCAGACTTTCTGCCATGGTTATTTCTGTTGCTTAGTTGTTACTTTAGGCTTTACCTTAGTAACCCCATGGGCACTCCCGATTTACACTGAAGTAAGTCAGAAAACTACCGTGTCTTCCACAATAACTCTCTGCTGCACGTAGGGCTGTGTGTGCTTGTTTTCCCGTGCTTGAAACGTTGCAGTAAGTCTTTGGGATGCTTCTGCTTCAGGTCTTCTTCTTCCCTACCGTTGTCTGTCCTATACAGGGCAGCAAATTGATGACAGAACCACCCTCGAAGGTTTTATTGACCCGCATTTCTCTGTTTCCTCAGGTTTTTTTTTTTTGATAGCAGTCATCACTAAGACTGTGGCTTAAAGAAGTGCTTAATAGAAGTTTTGCTACATCTCCTGCAGTCAACTCACTGGGAAGCCACCCAGTCCCATTAACATAGCGCTTAACGACAGCAGATGAAGCTTTCTAGAAACTTAATGAACTGTGAGCTTGGACCACTCCTCCCAGTCTTGCAGCCTACGGAATTATTTATCTCTGCCTCTTGTTATCTTGGTGAGTGATGAAAATCTCGTGCACCAGCATAGATCTTCAACTTTCATAGCATAGTTTGGGTTGGAAAGGACCTTAAGGATCATCGAATTCCAACCCCCCTGCCACAGGCAGGGACACCTCCCACCAGACCAGGTTGCTCAAAGCCCCATCCAGCCTGGCCAACTTTCTGTATCGAGAGGTCGATGCCAACGGGTAACTCCTCCAGCTCAGGTGAGGGATGGGGGCTGTAGGGTGTCTCTGCAGGGCTCCTTGATGAATGTCCCTTGCAGCACTTTCTGATGAGGGATGGTGTCACCCAGCTTACTGTACCAGTATACCAGATACTCTGCTAGGGTGTTTTTTGGTGAAAGATTAAGGTTTGGTGTGGGGACGTTCCTTACCAAGGAACACCTCCTTCCTGGAGGCTGTTAAGGCACTTGTCACCTCCATTGACTAATCTTTGTCACCCGTTTAACCCCAGCCATTCGCATTTTCTGGAGCAAAACAAGTCTCTGACCTGCAGTTTGAAAAAATACAATGCAAACAAGTAATGTATTTTGAACCAAAGAAAGAAAAGACATCAGCAGGTGGTTGCTCTGTCCTGTAGGTCGTGCCACGTGGTCTTCCATAATTTGGCTTTGGTGGCAAAAGAATATTTTTTTTTGGTTTTTTTTTTGTGGGGGATTTATGGAGATGTAACAAGCCTGCAATAGCTAACTCACTGCATCTAAGCAGAAACAGGGGGTGTCATCTTGCCTACAGCAGGTGGGATGGAGGCGCCCAGTTCTTCTAGCCAAAGTTCTACCACCCTCTGTGGATGTGTGTTAGTGTTTCAGAGCAGGTGACCTGCTGCCAGCCACAAGTCTTTTATTTTCATTGAAGACCAGGGAGATGGCCAGATGCTTCTGTGTTATTTATAGGAGAAAAGAAGTTATCACTTTGTTCCTGCGCTCAACTAATTGGGTGAGCATTAATAGCCCATAGCAATGTGATGTGTGAGCTCTGCTCAAACCATCTTCTGCAGGGATTTACTGAGGGTGTTTCTTCTCGAGTCTGTGGATGCAGAGTAACATTTTGAAGATGTTTGTTTGTGTTACTTCTAAGAATAACGTTTTTTTTTCTCAACTGCTTCCCCCCATCTATTAATTTCTGAGTTACTCCTTGGCTGCAAAACTCATAATTTATGATGTTTGATGCAAAACTGGGGGAAAAATGAATCTGAAAGTCAGGAGATGGCAAAACCCCCCACGTTAGTTTGAAATAATTGAAATACTTCCATTTGCAAGCCTTTTAATTTTTTTTTCTTGCTTTCTTAATATCTACAGATGTGCAGTTAAAAAAAAAGACAACTCCTTAGTATGTACTGTGAGACCAGAAATTTAAGTCTTTATCATAATTTGAAATAGAGCAAAATATCGTAATAACATCAGCAGTGGATTGAATGTTCTCTAATGCATTTACATCTGTTAATTTGCAATTGATTTAACTGTTTGGAGGTGGACACTTTTGGTAAGCTGAATGAAACTGAACAAACAAAAAAGGCTCTCGGGGAAAATGCTGTTATTGCCTAAGAATAAACCCACTAGTCCTGAAATATTTATGAACACACTGTTGGTATCATTGGGACAGTGCATTTTGGAGGAACTGAAAGAAGGAGGAATTTTTTTGACCAGTGTGCTGTAAGCCTGGCAGGTCATTTCCTATTCTATATGTAGCTCTTGCAGGAGAGTGCGAGCGATGAAGGGCATTAGCTAAATAAGAGATGATTTAGTGGTGATGGCACTGTTGGTCTGCGTATCCCACAGCTGCTAAATTTCAATATAAACTCCATAACTCTGGATGCAGAAAGACGTGAACGCGCACAAGAGACTCTTTCTGAATATATTTTCCCCCCTCTCTCCAATAAAAGGCACAAATAATAGCATATTTTTCAAAGTGCACTGCACTTTACATTGCAAATAGTTAGATTAAATTTACATTTCATGGGTGAGTGGCTGTAGCCGCTGGTTGCCACATCCTCGCTGGGGACACTCGGGCAGTTGTACATGATCTACTGCCCGCTGGCCCGCACCCTCCGGGATTAGAGGTGGCTGAGGGCAGAGCGAGTGGAGCTCCACAAGCATCTTCCCCAACCTTGCCTTCCAAGCCAGGGGGTGGAGGAGTGACAGCGCAGGAGACCAGGTGCTGGGAGAAGGGAGGCCCTGAGCGGCCACGCAGTGATTTCTGGGCGAAGCCTGAAGGCGGGGTAGGATTCCTGTGCCCCGGAGGCAGGGAGAGGGTAGTGAGGCACCTCCTGGGTTTTGTTTTTTATGGGAAGAGGACACGAGTGCACTTTTGCTCTGCAGCAGAGAGCCTGCAGCTACTTGGTGCTCTCCCTGTAAAGGTCAGTACGCTCGCTGTCCCCATTTTCTCCAGCGATAATCGATGCAGTGCAAACGCTGTGTTGACAGTTATGCCTGCCATGGAAAACTCATTTTCTGCCACTTCTCACTGGGGCGTGCAGAAGGGCTGCTGTCCCTTACCCCGATAGTGGCTGCACACCCCCGTCGTGGACAACCTTCTTGGGTTGTGGTGGTAGGGAGGGATCTGAACGCACACAGCTCGGAGCCATCCCTGCAGCTTCCCTGCAGTTACAGCCTCCCCAATTTTCCTGCCTATTCAGAAACGGTTGCGCTCTTCTCCTTGTCCCTGCTGCTGTGCCTGAGGCCACTGAACACATCTGGGGTGCTCTTGGCTGAGTTGTAGGAATGAGCCTGCAACCCCCAGCCTGGCTGTGTGTGTGTCCCTCTGCCACCAGCACCTGGCAGGGAGGGGGATAGACAGGAGCCCAGTACCCCCTTGCTGCCTGCAACCCCCATAGGAAAGTGTGGGGATGTTGTTTTCCTCTTTTCTTTGCTTAGGAGATGTTGTTTTCCTCCTTTCTTTGCTTAGGAGACGTTTTCCTCCTTTCTTTGCTTGGGAGATGTTGTTTTCCTCCTTTCTTTGCTTAGGGGATGTTGTTTTCCTCCTTTCTTTGCTTAGGAGACGTTGTTTTCCTCCTTTCTTTGCTTAGGAGATGTTGTTTTCCTCCTTTCTTTGCTTAGGAGATGTTGTTTTCCTCCTTTCTTTTCTTAGGGGATGTTGTTTTCCTCCTTTCTTTGCTTAGGAGATGTTGTTTTCCTCCTTTCTTTGCTTAGGGGATGTTGTTTTCCTCCTTTCTTTGCTTAGGGGATGTTGTTTTCCTCCTTTCTTTGCTTAGGGGATGTTGTTTTCCTCCTTCTTAGCTTATCTGCAGCCCCCTGGGTGACTTTTCTGGTCAGTCCCTGTCGTGAGCTTTTCACTCACCACATGGTTTTATTTCTAGTCTCAAGGTTCGTTGTTTGTCATTTATCTGTGTTGGCTCTGGCACCTGTTAACCCCGGGGTATGTGCCTGAGTCACCCCTTACCTGGCAGGGGTTACTGCTCATTAGCTGCTGTGCTGGCATTTACCATCCTGCCCGGACTGAGTCACCGCTGGGTTTGCTTCTGTGGGTAATTAGGGCTGACGTGAGACGCAGTGCTGGGGTCTGGTCCCGTCTCCGGAGGGGGCAGCGGGACAGGGATGCTGGCCTGGGGAGCCCTGGTGGGAACGCATCCATTCCCCAGCCTATCCCAAGCCTTTATTCCTGGCGGGATTTATCCTGCCTGTGTTTTTTGTCCCCACTCAGAGATTAAACCCCGGGTGGGTTTGCCAGCCTGCGCTGCAGCCGCGGCTCTGCTGGTGTGCCGCCCTCGCTGCCTCGTGAGATTTGATCTTTTACATTTGTTTGCAGGCTCCTGGGAGAGATCTCCCGTTTTATGGCTCTTTTTTTTCCCGTGCGTCGTGCTCCTGTTCCCTTCGAGTGGCGATGCAGCGGCACGGTGCCACCCAGCCATCGCGGGGCTGGCTCCTGCTCACAGCATCGTCACTTCCAGAAGGCTCCCTCTATGGAAAAAAAAAAAAAACAAACCACCAAAAAAACCCACGCCCCAATCTCAAGCAGCTCCTTAAATGCTTTATATGTTGAACTAGTTTATTAACAGTTGTGTAATTTCCTGGTAAGCCAGCGGGTCCCCTAATAAATGCCGGAGCATCATGCTGGCTCCCTGCCATTGCTCCGGCGTTCCCGGGTGACTTGCCGTACGCCGGACCCCCGTGGTGGCACGGGCAGGTAGGGGGGTGTCCCCGGGAGCCCCCCCCGAGTCCTGCTTGAGACTCCGTGCTCTGCAGGGAGGTGGTGAGGGCTTGGGTGGTGTCACCCAACCGCTGCGTCCCCGTCACGGTTGTGACAGAACCAGTTTTTCTCCTCTCTGCTCGCACACACGGACACGGAGCCCTTTTTCTGGTTTCTGGCATCTGAGGCAAAGCCACAGGGAATATCGCTGGCTTCTGGGGTTTCCCGTGACTTTAGCTGTTTCTCACCTTTCTGGGCAAGGGGGAAGGTGTGGAAAAGGGATGGATCCCACCCTTGAAAACCAAAACCCACTGGGGAAGAAGCCAAGCCTCAGGAAGTGAATTACACCTCCCCATGCTCAAAAACCAGGTTGTGATTTTGGGGGCTTGACTCAAATCCCTCAACCTTTAGGGGCTGCTCCTGGAGGCCTGACGGCTCACCGTAAAGCCTCGTCCTTCCTTTCTGCTTATTAATTCCTTGCAGTAACCTCCCCCCGGCTGGTGCCTTCCTCCTGAATCTCCCTCAAGACACAGCACCTGGACCAAGATGCTGCTGGGGTGCCGCGGCCGCCCACCCAGCAGCCCCCAATGTGCTGGCCAGCTGATGGAGGCCCGCTGGCCGCCCTGCGTTTGAACTGGGAGGGAGGTGGGACCGGGGGATGCAGCTTCAAAGGCTCTGAGCCGGTTGCCAAGAAGTTCAAAGTGGCAGTGCGAGGCTGAAGCGATCCAGATTTGGGGTTTATTTCCAGCCTCACGAGAGTCTTGATACCTTATTTTCTGAGCCGTGAGGATGTGGTTATGGGATCTGGAAGGTTCTCTCAGCCTGGCCAGCTGCTTGGCTTTGGAACAGGTCGGGTGTTTGCTGTGGACCCCTCTGGCCAGCAATCCTGGGGTGCTGGTGGCCAATTCAGTGCAGCAGCTCCCCGGCGAGCCCGGTGCAGAGGGGAGGAGGGGGACAGATGCTGTTATGTGTGAAGTGAATCCGTCTGGGAACAGACAGACTGGGTCTGTTGGTAGGGCTCCCTGGGGAGCAGGATGGGGAGAAGAAGTTGTTGGAGCCAGTGAAAGTTGGCGTCTCCCAGCCAGGCTGTATTGTGAGGGGATGGTCTCTTATTTGGCTGGGTGCCCCGTTCTGCCTGGGTTTCATAGAATCGTTTGGGTTGGACGAGACCTTTAAGATCGAGTCCAACCATTAACCCAGCACTGCCAAGTTACCACTAACCCATGTCCCTCAGCACTACATCTACATGTCTTTTAAGTACCTCCAGGGATGGTGACTCAACTGTTTCCCTGGGCAGCTGGTTCCAGTGCTCCATTACCCTTTTGGTGAAGAAATATTACCTAATATCCAATCTAAACCTCCCGTGGCACAACTTGAGGCTGTTTCCTTTTGTTCCATCACTTGTTACTTGGGAGAAAAGACCGACCCCATCGCTGTGGAGGATGGTACCTGACCTAGGCTGCAGCCCAGCCAGCCTGGAGGTTGTCCTCAGCCCTGCCAGCCCTTGCTTTGAACAGCAGGGTCTGCTGGAAGGGTTTTCCTCTGTTTTTCCTTACCAGTTATGATTCCTCCTTGTCCCATTCTACATTTTTATTCTTCAGACCTTCCACATCTTTAAACCAACATCCACGCGAGCAAAGGTTAAGCTACAAAAGCTCTGTGTGTCTCTCCCGGGTTTCCATCGCATTAAAACTAAGAGCAAAGGAGATTTCCTGCCCGCGTGGGGCCCGGTGCAAAGTCCACTGAAGCCGATGAGTTTTTCTGGTAACTTAGTGGACTTTGGTCCCTGCTCTTCGACACGCACGTCCCCGTGCTGTAGGAAGCGCTGGGTGCCTCGTCTGTAAGAGAGGGAACTGCTGGGAAGCCCGTTGAGTTTTCCCATCCTCAGCATTTTTTAAAATCATAGAATCATAGAATGGTTAGAGCTGGAAAGGACCTTGAAGATCATCGTGTTCCAACCCCCCTGCCCTGGGCAGGGACACCTCCCACCACACCAGGTTGCTCCAAGCCCCATCCAGCCTGGCCTTAAATACCTCCAGGGATGGGGCAGCCACAACTTCCCTGGGCAACCTCTTCCAGTGCCTCACCACCCTCACAGGAAAGAATTTTTTCCTAATATCCAATCTAAATCTCCCCTCTTCCAGTTTAAAATGCTGGACGCTTCATTGTATTAACATATATTTATTGGGTAGGTCAGACAAAAGCACCTGCAGAAATCGTTCTCCGTGTTTCTGAAGGAGAATCGCTTGTAGGATCTTTGGCAGCATTAAAAAGGTGTGCTGGCCTGAATCTCCCCACTGATGTGATGGGGAGGGTTTGCTCCCTTTGGGTAATCTGTGCCAAGACAGACAAGAAGCAAGAGCATGGTGCTCCTTCCACAGATTGAATGCTTTTCAGAAGGATTTAGTTCCCCTGGGACTTTTGGTTATGAAAATGGGTGTAGCAGGAGATGGCACTTTTGAACTTGGCAATTCCTCCATTAAATGCGTGAGAAGGGAAAAAAAATCTGCTGGCAGACCTTCGACCTTCCCCCAGGAAGGCTCTCAAGCCCCCGGCTTAAACTCCTTTCTCATCAGCCAAGCGCCACCTTGCACGTTCTGATCCCTGTCCCTGTTAGTGGGACGTGCACCAGCCCTTCCAGGGGAGCCCCTGCAGATGTGTTTGCTGCACGGGAAGGTCCCCAAGCACCGGCTTCAGTGCTCTGCTGGATCGTATCTTTACAGTATAATTGTGGCTGTAATACAGTTTGGGATTTTATTCACTATTCTGTGCAAGACCTGTATGTACTTTGTTGCTCAGCGTTTCTTTTTCTCTCTTTCCAGGCAAACCTGAGTTCAGTTTCTTTGCCTCTCTTGTCCCAGCTTCCACAACTGAAGGTTTAGTTCGGACACATCTCCTGAAGAGATCAGTTTTGTTTAAAATCCTGCAGAAAGCACCTAGTTATCCATGCTTCCTTATTTTTGGTTAAGTGGCCATCACCTCCTAATTATAGTTTCTCTTTTTTTAACTACTGTACTCAATTTACAGCCTAATTACCCTTACCTTGTTTGTTTAATGAAGCTTATATAATGATTCCTGTGATCTTCATGAAACATTACACTGGGATTTTATTTTTCACTTTATAAACTGTGATTTTATATTAATGTTTTATAACCTCAGGTTTCTAATCATAAAGTCACAAGGAGTTTAATTGATTTGAAACTAGCCGTGCCCTGAAGTGTGTACATGTCAGATTGATTCAAATCGATCCAATGTGTTTAAATAAAGCTCGTGCCAAAAGCACGTAGCACCTTATGCTGCCAGATATTTGCCCAAAGCCCCCTGGTAACTTAATTATGCTGCCATCTCAGTATAATAAATTATTGACTGGGACACGGGTTTTATGTGTGTTTGTTGTTGTTTGAGAAGCAGGAGAAATCCCCCAATCCCAGAGGACAGCGCGGGCACATGGCGTTGGAGGCCACTGGGGGAAAACCTTTTGGGGCCACTTCCACCATCCGTGTTGTGGCGACCTGAGGCTCTGGTCCTGCAAGTTTCTGGTCGCATCGTTGTGTTTACTCCCAGTTCACCTTT
>VZRU01012227.1:71785-82085 GCA_013398155.1 Pedionomus torquatus
TAATAATAATAATAATAATAACAATAACAATAATAACAATAATAATAACAATAATAATAATGATGATGATAGTAATAAATCAACATATTGTTACACTATATTATTATTTCTATTATTATATATATTATATATTATATTTTATCATAATTATATATGTAATTATAATATTATAATTTTATTTTATTTTATTTTTTTGGCACTCTAAGAAACTACATTTTACCATTTAAAGAAAGGAATGGTACATCAGAAGAGACTGCGACGTTGCAGGGCCAAGCCAAAGCTGGCAGGGCACTGTCATCTGATTTCAGCCTGGAGATGCTCTGCCTCTGACCCACCTGGTGCGACCTTCCTGCATGGACCTGCAAAATGTGATCAGGTCTGACAGACCCAGGTGGCATCAGATCAGGGACGTTCAGATGTGTCGTGCACAAGGAGGGTCTGCTAAGGCTGCCCATCCTCCATAAGCCCTGCGAGCTGTAACCGGAGCTGCCTCCCACGAGATGCTAAATTTGGGATCTGTGGCTGAGGGATGGAGCAGCTATTCCTGCTGTTGAAAACATCCAAGAAATATCCCAAATCCTTGGTGGATCAAGCCTCGTGGTGAAAACCGTGCTGACTGGTATGAAGCAGAAGGGTAAGGTCATGGGCAGCCACGGGAAAAGCCTTTTGGGAAGTGAGGTGTGATCTGTGCAACTCAAGATGCAATCAGCAACATCAAATCCCTGTTTACCTGCCTGAGCAGTGCTTGGGTCATATCACCCTGGAGGGGGGGCTCCATCCCTCCCTTGGAGTCATTTACATGCCTAAAAAAGCTTGATGGGCTGATCTACACGAGTACAAATTTGTAATGTAAAACAAAGACAGTTTCATCTAGAAAGAGGGCAGCAGGTTTTGGCTTTAATTAGACCTCAGTATTACTATTGGATTTTTATTTTATTCTGTAGTTGGATTAGATTTTAATAAAATAGTTACATATGTTAGTGCAGACAGACCAGCTGAGACAAAACTGCTGAACAGGCTAAAACACAGCAAAGCTGATTACGGTGACTGGGACTGGGCTGGCTAGAAGTAATGAAGTCGTTACGTTGAACGTTTTTTTTTTTCCTTGGAGGCTCATCCCAATCCTTTTCTTCGTGGCATCGCTGGCTGCGTGCCCCTGTCCCTCCGGAGCAGAGCAGACAGGATTTAACAGACCTTAACAGGTCTCCTCCTGCAGCCCACGAAACTCCTGGTGGCTGAAGAAAATACCTGTCCTGGGGATAGAAAAAACAAAAACCTAATTTTTTTTTTCTTGTCTCTAACCATCTGGAATTCTTTTATTTTAAATTTTTGGGGGAAAAAAAAAAAGAAAAAAAGAAAAAAAATAGGCTGAGCTGTGATACGTGTTAATGCAAAGATGTATAAGTAAATAAAGGAACCCCAGGAGAATGTTGAGCCCCAGTAAATACAGCCCTGCCCTCGCAGCCCTCGCTGAGCAAAGTGACTTATCTCCTTCCTCATCACAGGGGTGAGAGGTTCTGCCCACAGACCTCTTTGTGCCCGAGGTGAAGCGCTTGAGCTGCTCCCGCTGTGGCGAACGGGGAGGTGAATCCTGAAAAAAAACCCAAAGCATCCCTGGAGTCCTGGGCCACCCGTCCCCTTGCCTGGGACCGCAGAGCAGGGGCAGGCAGCACGGGTGTAGTCAAGTGCAAAAATGCTGTTGTCATTTAAGCACACCTGATTGCCAAGTTTCAGGGTAAATTTCCTGCTCTGCTTCAGGTTTGGTTTTGAATGCTCTTTTCTATGTGAACGATACTATTAAACTGTGCAAAGCCTCTTCCACACAGACAGGACTTGTGAATTGAAAGAAATCAGTAACTGCACCTGGCGGGGGAGCCCAGAAAGCCCCGGTTCGTTTTATTTAAATTCTTGGTCCCTTGAGAGCCCAAAAGTCAGGGAGGGCTTTCTGCACTCAACCGGCGCTACAGAGCAGGGACAGCATCTTTCAGCTGCACGAGCATCCCTCGTGAGCCCTGCATGGGCATCCCTCGTGAGCTCTGCACGGGCATCCCTCGTGAGCCCTGCACGGGCATCCCTCGTGAGCTCTGCACGGCACCTCGGCCTGCCACGGGCAGAGCCAGAGTCTTCCCAGCTGCAAGCTTACCCCTGAACTGCATGAGATCAGAACAGAGAATGCCGTTCTCATTCTAAACAGCACAAATCCCAGCTGTTTTCCATAAGCAAATCCTGACTGGTGATGTATGGGCTGTCTGAACCAGCACCCTCTGCCCCATGAGGAACTTTTGCAACTGATTTCCGTGAGAGCTGCAGGCAGATCAGGGCAAGGAGCTGGCACTGCCCTGCTATTTCAGCCCAGAAAGCTCCCCCTCCCCTGCATCCTGGGCAGCATCCCCAGCAGCATGGCCAGCAGGGCAAAGGGGGGCATTCTGCCCCACTGCTCTGCTCTGGAGATTCCCTCCTGCAGTTCTGCCTCCAGCTCTGGGGCCACCAACATCAGAAGGACACGGACTTCTTGGAGTGTGGGTCCAGAGGAGGCCACAAAGATTCTCAGGGGGCTGGAGCCCCTCTGCTGTGAGGACAGGCTGAGAGAGTTGGGGTTTTTCAGCCTGGAGAAGAGAAGGCTCCAGGGAGACCTTAGAGCCCCTTCCAGTATCTGGAAAGTACAGGAAAGCTGGAAAGGGACTTTTTACAAGTGCATCTAGTGATAGGACAAGGGGTAACGGCTTCAAACTGGAAGAGGGTAGATTTGGATTAGATATTAGGAAGAAATTTTTCACTCTGAGGGTGGTGAGACCCTGGCCCAGGTTTCCCAGAGAAGCTGTGGCTGCCCCATCCCTGGAGGTGTTCAAGGCCAGGTTGGACAGGGCTCTGAGTAACCTGCTGAAGATGTCCCTGCTCATTGCAGGAGGGTTGGGCTAGATGGCCTTTAAAGGTCCCTTCCAACCCCAACTAGTCTATGCTTCTACAATGCTACTTAGGAAGTATAGGAGGAGTCGGGAACCTTGGATGGACCCACATGCAGCATGGACCATCCAGCCACCTCTCTGTGCCGCAGGGACGGACATCGTGGTTAGCAAACGGTGCTGGCCTTATCGGGACAGTCTGTTTCTCTGCAAGAACTCGACCCAGTGCCGTACATCTGGCAGGAAGACACAGATTGATGTATTTTATCTATGTAGATATTACACGTCTAGATTATCTTGATTGTAGATGTAGATATTACACGTCTAGATTATCTTGATTGTATCTAGATCTAAAACAGCTTTGGTTTTGTGAACACGGGGTGGGCTGGAGGAAATCGCCCTGCTCTGCTGGAGTCATTTGAGACAATAGAACACAAAGGTGTGGGACTGCTGTGGATTTTATTTTTTCCATTGCACTGGATGTTGTCCTCCTTGGAAATGATGCTCTTAAAAAAGAGTCCGCTGCTTTTTGAACAGGAGAGGCCCATGTAAACCTTGGTGTAGATTGTCACCTCTCCTCAGGCCAACGAGAGGTGTCGTGCGTTTGGGTCCAGGGGAGAATTCCCCACAGAGCGCTCGTGCTTGTCCTTCCCACGTCGAGGTAGCCCTCCGTGTTCGACGTGTAAATCACACCTCGCTGCACTGACTCGCTAGTAAAACACTGGTGCTCTAGAAATAATGTACATCGCTCTCGTGGGAATATTTTTTATCAATTGGCCCATAAAAGTTCACCAAGGAATTATGTGAGCACCAATATATCTCTAACATCCTCTCACCGATGATAGCGTCTATTTGGTGCAGATTAAATTGCATTTTAATTTGTTCTCTTTCGCGGACGGAGTTTTATTTTCCGGGTATTTATATGGTGCTTACATTAAACAATGAGTCTTTGGGGATTTTGGTTATCATCTGCATCGCTGCTTTTCATGACTTGGTGGCACTGGCCGATAGCAAACGTCGCAGGCCTCACCCTTACGTATCTCTGCCAGCTCTGTTTGCAGCCTTTTGGAATATTGCGTGCCTCATAATCGTTGCTGAATCAATTGGAAGGGACAGATTTCCCAGGGTGGCCGTGGCAGCACTGAGTCCCCTTAGCACCGTCCCCTGCCCACGCTCCGGACTCCCGGGCGCTGCAGGCAGCGGCTGTCTCTCTCTTTATGCATCACCTGGGATTTGCACCGGCTTCTCGCACCCGGGGGACATCTCTCTGCTGCCTTCCCTGTCCCCAAGTGCTAGAGGTGAAGTCGCCTATGCGAAGCCTGGGCTGCTCTGCCAGCAGCCCGGCTGGTCCACCCATGAGAGACTCCACATGAGCCGGCAGTGTGCGCTGGCAGCCCAGAAAGCCAACCCCAGCCTGGGCTGCAGCAAAAGCAGCGTGACCAGCAGGGACAGGGAGGTGATTCTCCCCCTCTACTCTGCGCTCGTGAGACCCCACCTGGATTCCTGTGTCCAGCTCTGGAGTCCTCAACAGAAAAAGGACATAGAACTGTTGGAATGGGTCCAGCAGAGGGCCACCAAGATGATTAGAGGGATGGAGCACCTTTGCTGTGAGGACAGGCTGAGGGAGCTGGGGCTGTTCAGCCTGGAAAAGGCTCTGGGGAGACCTTAGAGCAGCCTTCCAGNTGGCTGCCCCATCCCTGGAAGTATTTAAGGCCAGGCTTGGTAGGGCTTTGCGCAACCTGGTCTGGTGGGAGGTGTCCCTGCCCATCGCAGGGGGGTTGGAACACGATGATCTTCAAGGTCCTTTCCAACTCTATCCATTCTATGATTCTATGATTCTGTGTGCTGCATCCCCGCAGGTGGCAATGCCAACCCTGCCAGCAGAGGCCATGTGCTTTGGGCCAGAGCAAACCCTCTCTAGCAATAGCGATAGGGCAGACCTGAGCTTCAGCCCCCGTGGTTTCCTTCATCCCATGGAGGGTCTGGGGCTGTGGGAGATCTTGGGGAGGTGGGAGGGAATGCACGTCCCAGAGCCAGCTGTGTCTTGAGGCTGGTGTCTGGTGGTGTGGTGGGGCAGCAGCACGCAGAAGCCTCCCTTGGGACCTGGCAGGCTGCTGGCGTTGAGGGCACAAGGTGACAGTGGCAGCTGCTCTGCAGAAAAAGGGGCATTTCCCAGCCAGCACCTTGTCACCAGCTGCCCCTCAGCCTCCAGCCTTGGGATCCAGCCTGAAAACCAACGGGATCCAAACGTTTTTCCTGGTGCCCAGCGAGGCGTGTATTTAAGCCGCGGTCTCCGTAGACTACCCAGGACGCGGCGTTCGTAGCAGAGCTGTAAATTAAGCGCTCCCTTCTTTCCCACGCTGCGGGGAGGGCACCGGGAGGCTGGAAAAAAAGACCCAGCCACGCTCCTTCGTCCCAGCTCCTGCAGCTAAATGGTGTGACGGCTGGAAGGGGCCGAGCAGAGGTGAGGCCTGACGGCAGCGCGAGGACAGGATGATTTATCCCAAGCCACCGCCGGGCAGGGGGATGTCTTTATCTCCGCCGAGCCCCACAGCTGGCGGATAGAGCACAGCTCTTTTCTCCCTTGATAAGCACGCGGGCAGCATGTATAATTCTTGCAGAGGTTTCCTGCTAACCCAAACAGAGATTCTGCAAACTTTATGTGCTCGGAAGATAAAAGGTAATGAGACTCCATACATCTCCTGGCCGAGCTCCTTTACCAACCTTTCCATTGCTGACAAAATGCCCTCTCGTAACCTCTCCATTAGAAATAGATCGGAGGTCTTAATTCTCTTCTTATCGCAGACAGCGCCCAGGGGAAAGAGTCATGTCCTTCCCCTCCTGCTCTCCGGGAGGGATTTGCTTCCCGGTCAGGTTGTAACCCGGAGCAGGTCCTGTGCTCCGGGCTGTAACGCAGGCAGATGGGGAGGTGGCAGGGATTTGTGGCCGTTCATCTGTCTGCGCTGATGGAGAAGAATCAAAGAAACCGGGGTGCACTAAAAGCAGACAATTGTATTCCTGATGTCGGGCTATTACGTCTTGTTTATCATTTAAAAATAATACGTCTGCTGCCCTTTGAAACCCCTTGAACTCCAGCCCTGCTGGTGCTGCCCTTAATTCTCAAAAAAGAGAAATTTCTGTCCTTCGTGATCAAGAAAAAGGTGCCGTTGGCTTGTATTTTTGTGGTTCAAAGTTGCTCAGAATCTATTTTAAGCTTCCTGATTGTTTTAAGCCGTAGCTGGTGCTTGGCAGACCCTTTCTGAGCCTGCCATAGAGCCCTGGTCAAGCTGGTGAACAGAAACACGTTGCTTTAGCCTGGTCTGGTGCCAATTCAGATATCCAGGGTCAGTCCCCAGTTCTGAAGCAGCGATTCTCTTTCTAGGGCTGAATTCTGTCATTCCTGTTCTCTCTGGTTTTGTAGATAAACAAGCTAAGCGTAGGTAAACGAGCTGCTACCAACCCTGTTGCTGGTGTAGAGTGGGACGTGTTTCATATAAATTCACATAAAACTGCCCAGGCTCTAGCGAGGCTGATGCAAGGGGTCCAACCTCGATTTCTGGGACTTTTAGGATGAGCAGGAGGGCAGCAGCGAGGTGCTGCTGGGAGGGACACATGGGGAACCCAAAAGACAATCAAAGGCAAACTGGTGTTGATGGAACAAGGCTGGAGAAAGTCAATATTCTTATTCATGGCTACCCCAGCCTTATTTTTGACCACCATGCTTCTGCCCTGAGATGAGTAGCTTCAAGCAAGCACAGGAGCAGCGTTGAAGGGAATGACCCTTGTGCACCTCTCAAAGGGTGCAGACAATCCCAGCAAGCCCTGTCTGCTCCTTGCCCCATCCCACCACCACCAACCCAACCCAGCTCACTGATGCTCCTTCTTCCCCCAAAGCCCGTTTATTTAGAACCATAGAATCCTCTAGGTTGGAAGGGACCTTTCAGGTTGGAAGGGACCTGTTAGGTTGGAAGGGACCTGTTCTCTGCCACCTGATGGGCTGGGGCAGCCCCTTGGACAGGCACAAAATGAGACTTCTGAGGTTTTGGGTGGATTTATCAGGCTGTGGGAGTACCTGCCCAAGGCCAGTCCGACCCTTACTGGTTTTTGCTCGCTCTGGAGATCGGCTCACAGAGCTGCTCCTCCCAAGGCATTGCGATGCAGCGAGCTGAGTGCCAGAGTATTGCCAAATGACTATTGATTTTCCAGCAGGGCGTCTGAGGTGTAGGCAGGACAACTGCTCTTTAGCCGGGCTGCATGTTGCGAAGAAGAGAAAATCAGCCAAGTGTCACTTAGATGCCGGTGTGCCTCGCCGGCCCCGCGGACGCTGGCAGCTACCAGAGGGAACTTTACTTCCATGGGCACCTGCGTTGCTTCTGCGTCACCTCCATGGAACACTTTGGGAGCCATGCAAGCAGAAGACACGCACGGAGCTTGCTTTTGGGTGGGTCTGTGCCCACAGGGGACGGTGCCAAGGTCCAAAAGTGCTCTGTGTCAGGGAGTGGAGCGATAGGACAAGGGATAACGGTTTTAAATTGGAAGAGGGGAGATTTAGATTAGATATTAGAAGAAATTCTTTGCTGTGAGGGTGGTGAGGCACTGGAACAGGTTGCCCAAAGAAGCTGTGGCTGCCCCATCCCTGGAGGGGTTCAAGGCCAGGCTGGATGGAGCTTGGAGCAACCTGGTCTGGTGGGAGGTGTCCCTGCCCAGGACAGGGGGGTTGGAACTGGATGATCTTTAAGGTCCCTTCCAACTCTAACCATTCTATGTATGATTCTAAGGTGGCTGAGGAGCTCCCAGGGTGCCTGGGCCGGGCCTCTTAAAGCAAGGGGCTGGTGCCCTGCCTGTGAGCTGCGCCCCTCTTGCCCATGCCCGTGGGGTTTTCTTTGGTCGTTGTCGCTGCTCCGAGGCTTTGTGCAGCGGGTTGCACTTTCCAAGGTGCAGCTTGAGGGTTGCAGAACGGCAGCGCCTGTTGCTATAACTACAGCGTTCCCAAAGCCATCCCGCGCTGCCGCCGGCGCATCTTGCAGGCAGCACTCCCGGCCTGGCAGGGAGCGGGAGGGCTTGTTTGGTTTAATATTTACGACGTCAATTAGGGCGAAATTGTGTCTCGAATCCAAATTCTGCGGGGTTTTGTTTCTGTGTCTGGAAAGCCATGGGAGAGACTGGGTCAGCAGAGCGGGGGGGGTGTCCCGCAGCACCCCCAGCCGCGATGCCGTGCCTCCCCCAGCTGCAGGGCTGGTCTCCACCAACAGTCGGGTTCATTCCACAGGGCTGTCACCATGAGGGAGGTGTGTCTGGGCCAGGCCATCGAAGCGATGCTCCTCCGGCACCATGAGAGCCATTTGTGCTGTAGAAAGCGCTGCCTCAGTTTCCCCTCCATCTCTGCAAAAAGCTGCCACTTACCCATGGTACAAATACAGCTCCTCTCCCTGCCTGTTAGGAGGGCACAGTAAGAGCAGACCTGGCCTTGGCAATCCCAAGCACAGATCCAGGCTGGGCAGAGAATGGATTGGGAATAGCCCTGAGGAGAAAGACTTCGGGGTGCCGGTGGATGAGAAGTTCAACATGACCCAGCAATGTGTACTGGCAGCCCAGAAAACCCCCCACATCCTGGGCAGCATCGCCAGCAGCGTGGCCAGCAGGGTGAGGAGCGGGCATTCTGCCCCACCGCTCTGCTCTGGGGGGACCCCCCTGCAGTTCTGCCTCCAGCTCTGGGGCCACCAACATCAGAAGGACACGGACTTCTTGGAGTGTGGGTCCAGAGGAGGCCACAAAGATTCTCAGGGGGCTGGAGCCCCTCTGCTGTGAGGACAGGCTGAGAGAGTTGGGGTTTTTCAGCCTGGAGAAGAGAAGGCTCCAGGCAGACCTTAGAGCCCCTTCCAGTATCTGGAAAGTACAGGAAAGCTGGAGAGGGACTTTTTACAAGTGCATCTAGTGATAGGACAATGGGTAACTGCTTCAAACTGGAAGAGGGTAGATTTAGATTAGATATTAGGAAGAAATTTTTCACTCTGAGGGTGGTGAGACCCTGGCCCAGGTTTCCCAGAGAAGCTGTGGCTGCCCCATCCCTGGAGGGGTTCAAGACCAGGTTGGACAGGGCTTTGAGCAACCTGGTGTTGTGGGAGGCAGCCTGCAAAGTGACTCCCAGGGCTGCTGCACCCTGAAGTTTACCAGTGGCTCCACTCCTCTCCACCTCAGAGAGGTCAATTGACTGTGAGAAGAACCAGAGGGCACAAAAACTTCTGCAAAACATGGCCAGGCCTGGCCAGGACAGTTTGGAGCAAGTTCTAGCTGCTCAGCATCAGCCCCTTCTCTGCTACAGCCGGGACAAGGGGGCCTCTCCGCAGAGCCAGTGGTTTTGCAGCTGCTCCTTCTTTTGGGAGACTGAAGGTTTCCTGGGCTAAATAAAGCCTCCAAATTGACCAGCTCTGTAGCTGGAGGAGATGTGCATCCTCTTGCTGCTTTGCACTGAAGATCTGAAGCGGGTAATGACTCTACTTGGCTAATTTAACCACTGCCCAACTCTAAATAATTACAAGCCCTTTTAGCTTTGTTCCCGCCTAAGCCTTTAAGTGTTTCCTTTGGAAAAGGCTTTGCTCGTGCTAAATGCGGAGGCTGTGAGCTTCTCAGAGCTTTTCCAGGATAGCATCAGATGCAGGCTGCCAATACAGCAGGCTGCAACACGTGCTGGAGGCTGCCAGGTCTGGCGCAGGAGCGCCCAGGGCAGGGAAGGCACCGATGGCAGCCAGCAACTTGATTTTCCTCCTCTCCTTTGCAAGAAGGGATGGAGAAAGAAAGCAAAGCCACGTTGGACCACATCTTTCAACTGCACGCCTCGAACCGAGTCATAAAGCTGCGCTGAGGGATTCATTTTTGGTGCCATGGCATTCTGCTTGCAGCGGAGCCGTGGGACATAAATTCCTGCTGGGTCAGGCTTTGCCACCCAGCAGATGCCTGGGGCCACTGTCATGGTCCTGCTCCCACATCTGTGGGATGACCTTGGCTGTGGGCCACGGGACCAGGGTGGGGACCCACTGCTGGAAAATGCCAGCTGAGAGGGTTTTTATCTTATAGGTGTGCTCACATAGGGCTGCTCTTGCATGCAAAGGTCAGTATTGCTGTGTACACCCATAAATTCAGCACCGTTTGATGAACTGGAGGTTGTTTAGATGCTTTTCATGGCTGCAGCACCCTGGAAATGGCAGCAGGAGAAGGGTCACCCCGGAGGATGCTCCTGCGGGAAGCAAACCCCAGCTGGGGCTCCCTGGTCCCAGCAGCATCAGCCACGGATCCCTGTGCTGCCTCTCTCCCTGGCATCCATCCGTGTGTTGGGGCAGCTCCTGCCTATGTCTGTCCATCTTTGGAGGCCAGGGAGGTGATGCCCAGGTGGGGAGCTG
>VZRU01012227.1:83825-106849 GCA_013398155.1 Pedionomus torquatus
ACCCCCACCCCGACCCACCTCCCAAAACCTCCCCAGTTCTTTGGGGCACGTCTGGGCATTTACTCTGTAATTTGAATTTTTGAACCAGTGCTGGGCACATGGGTACAAACTCCAGGAGCCCCCAGTTTGGCAGCTGCTGGGCTTGCTGGCACTTCATCAGATTAAATGGGAGGGGCTTAATTAAAACCCACGGCAGCTCAGCAGCCAGGACGCCTTTGCCTGGCCCCTTCCCAGGCACCGAGAGAGAGGCTGAACTGGTAAAAAAGGAGTTTCTACCATATCCCCAGTGCTGTAATGCTTTACACTGTGGGGGCACTGGGGTCCAGCTGAGGTGCTCAGCTCTCCCACCCTGGCTGGGAACACCCCCATAAATCCCTAGGATCCCCCGGCACCCGTTTCTGCTTCACTTTCCGCCAGTTCTGCTGGGAATGGAGCTGTTTGTGTCTCCTGATTGATGGCGGGCATAAAACCCTCCTGCTGAGACCAGCGTGGTTTATTGCTCTGTAATTCATCCCCCGGGGGAGGCGGCTGCCCTGCGCCCCGACCGTGATACCCGGCTGCGGTGATATACAGCTCGAAGGCCACCGTGTGCCCTGTGGTCCCCAGCCGTGCCTCACGGTGGGATGGGGCTGGTGTTGAGGGGGGAGAACGGTAGAAGGGGTTCAGTTCAGGATGCTCAGTCTGGAGCTCTGCCACACACAGTGCCAGGTTTTATATATATATATATATATTTATACACACCCACACTTCTGAAGACTTTCTCCCCAGCATCCCACTTGATGCGAGGGTGTCTAAAATCTTCCAATTAGCTGAAAATCAGCCTCTAGGACACACAACAGCCCCTGGGCATCGAGTCATCTCAGGGCAACAGGTAGCAGAGAGAGCTGCCACGCAGCCAGCAGCGCCTGGCGCCTGACCTTTATCTGCCCGAGGAAGGAGAGCGATAACTCACCGGCAGCATTGCCACCGCCGACTTAATTGGTCTCATCTCAGGAGCGAAGATAAAGGTTGCTTCGTAACTGAGTTCAGCCAATATGTTCTCCATATGGACAAGAAATGTTGCTTTTGTGTTAGCCATGTGCTGAAGTAGGGCTTTTTATTTTTTTTTTTTTTTTTTTTTTTTGGTGTTTCACGGAGTTTTAAACTTTAATGTAGCTAAGCACCAGTCATTAAAAAAATAGCTCCAGCTATGAGAAGAAGTTATGGTATTTATAGGCAGCTAAAAGAAATCGCTGCTCCCCATTTAATGCTCCAGTTCAGCAAATCACTTAAGTGCACGGTTAAATCGCAGCGTGTGATGGGTCCTCCCCACCTTTGGCAAAGCGCCCCAGCGTGTGCCCACCTTCCCCTTGCTGTCCCCGGGACCCGAGCGTGCTCTTAGAGAGGGAAAAGCAATATTTATGGGCTTTACACGGGGCTGGGCTGAATCAAGGCCGTTTTATTAGCAGAAAGCGTGGAGACATTACATCAAAGCAAACGTTATTTATAAAGAGCCACATTCCTTTTCTGATGACAAGACAACTGTGGGAAGTGATCAAAGAAGGTTTGAAAGTTAAGGCGAAGGCGTTACTTGCGTGGCACATGGGAGAGGACAGTCCTAACCCACCCCAGCTTATCTGCTCGCTGCTGCTCACAAGCTAATATTGACATGGGCTCCCAAACACCACGCTTAAGGGCACGGCTTGTTTAAATAGTGGTATTTAACATAACAAACAAGGTAATCATTGTATCAACACTCAGGGCTGGGAGATCTTGCATATCTGAGGAGGGTTGCAGCTCCAGGGAACTGCCTGTTGGGAGGGCCACCGGTCTTGGCGTGGTGACACCTTGTCACAGGAGAAGTGGGTGGCAGGGACAGGGGGAGCATCAAGGAGGGGTGGAGGACGGAGGTGCCCAGCAAATCTCCATCCTCCACCACGCTTCTTCAGCAAGTCCTGGCCGAGCAGCCACAGAGGCATCGAGGAGGACACAGGTGGGGTTTGGGAACTGGTAGCCAACCCTTTCCTGTGTGAGGGACATCTCTCTGAGCTGACCCCAGCAGGAGGAGATTGAGGGTCCCGTGATGCTCACACCCAGGGCAAGCAGCTGTGGGCCATCTCCCCAAATTCTGCTCCTGCTGGGTAAAGGGAAAGCCTTAATTATAAAGCTGCTCTGAATTTAAAAGCCAGTCCTGGAGCTAGCGGACAGGGATGGAGTGAGGTGGGGTGGTCCCTGAAGCCCTCCATGGCAGGGGCATCACCCAGGGAAACCCAACTGAAGGGGCGAGGACCTAAGCCCAGGTAAAGTGCTCATTGACTCATTTATCTCCCAGGAGGAGGTCGGGGAATGCTGGCAAAGTGTTCTCTAAATGCTGTGCATTAATTTCTTTGCTAATTACCTGTCAGAGTGCCGGGGCCTGGTGGGACAGGAGAAGGCTAAGAGGGAGGCCAGCGTGTCCCTGTGCTGAGGAACTCCCCTTCAACGTCCCTGCCCCTGCACGTAGGGGTGGCAAAGCACATTTCTGAGGGTTGGAAGCCCACCCTGTGTGACTGTGTCAGCCCTTTGCAGCAGGGACCCCAGAAAAAGGAGAATTTCCTCTGGAAGGTAACTCCCAGTGAGTGCCAGCTTTCATCAAAACGTAAGTGCTTGAATAATCTCTGCTGGTCTTCCCTCATGCCCCTCTCGGGACCGAGGTGTGGAGGATCAGATTCCTCTCCCTTCTTCCTGGAAAAAGAGCTTATCCAAAGAAATCCTGTCGTTATCCAAAGAAATTCTGTTGTTTTCTAAAGAAATGGTGTCCACAGGAGCTCGGCGCTAACAACCAGAGGGGATGCCTGTCCTGGCTGCCCCGGGGAGCTGAGAGCCTGGCAGCTGCTGTGGGGACGGCCACTGGCACCCACCTGGGATTCACCGGGGTTGAGGTGAAACTTGATTGCTTCCTTTGCAGATGGCAGTGAGGCTGTGACCCACGGGCTCGGGAACACCTCCGGTTCCTGAATTTGCTTCCCTTTGAATGCTCACTGCCAAAAAAAAAAAAAAAAAAAAAAAAGAAAAAAGTAGCAAGATCCCAAGACATTTTGGTTTTGTGACGCTGGTGTCACTGCTGTCTGAGAGCTTGTCATCGTTTGTGCCGGAGGCGGTGAGGACAACCCTGCCCCAAAACGGATGGGTGGTTGGGGAAAATACACCCAGCTTTGGGCTGCCTGGGAGGGGATGCCTGCATCCAGGACCGCTCCTCCTTCAGACATCTGTTAAGGCTTTGAGCCCTTGAAATCCATTATTAAAAACTCTCTTTGACTTCAGCAAGAGCAGGATTTCTTCTTTAGGCTGGGTTTTGAGCAGAGGAGGGATTTCAGCTTGGGGAAGCTGGGCTGGACTAGTCTTTTGTGTATGGGCTTCAAACATCTTTCACGTTCACTTTAGCTTTACCTGTGTTGAACCAGGAAATAAATAATGTATATGGGAAGTAGGGTAATGCATTGTGGCGCTGAAACCCTGGAGATGGCTGAATAATAAATAAAAGCTTCTCTTCTTTTATCAGTGGCTTATGTCCTCGCTGGCTGAGCATCAAGCCGGGCAGCCAGAAGAACAGTGTAAGGGTGAAGGGAGAGGAGAGGGAAAGGCAGAAGGAGCACAGCAGCTCGGTGAGAAAGCCCCTGGGATGCCCCAAGAGCAGCAGAGGGGATGCCAGCAGCACTGCCAGCCTGGATCTGGCCCCTGGGAGCCACAGTTAGCAGCCAAGCTCATCTCCAAACCCTGCTGCCCAGCATCATTTTGAGGTGCATCCAGAGAAATCGGTGCCTTGCTGCAGGGAGTGCTTGTATAAGGGTTGCTCGTCATTTTATGTGGGTGATGTTGGTTTTGGTGAGGATGGGATTTTGTCCTATGAAGCAGTATCCCCCTGGCAGGGGCTGTGACCCTTTTACAGGTATGGGATGAGACAGGGTGTGGGGGGTTTTTACTCCTTGCTTGGCCAGTGTGGTCCCACTGAGCCATCCCAGAGGCACGCCAGCACCTCCAAAATTTAGAAGGGAATTCAGTTCAGAGTGAACAATTTAGAGAAAAGCATTAAATCCTGACCTCTCTCAAGAGCAGAGTGCTTTTTCAATTTGTGCAATTATTCAATTGCAGGAAATGCTGGGAGGGTCTGTGGGGAAGGAGGGGGGGTGAAGCACGGAGTCTGAGATTGAACCAAACCCTGGGAAGAAAATGTACATGTAAAGACTCTTGGAGCAAGACCCGTTTCCAGGAAAGCAGGACCCAGCCTGCCATCCTGGACCACAGCTGCAGGAGCTGTGTGTGCATCCCAGCAGCTGCTCACCCGCTTCAAACAGAGGATGCTCTGGAGCTGAAATGGAGTGTTGGCAGCTACAGGCACGGATTGCTTCTCTCGTACACAACCTGTCTCCAAAGCTTGTAACTGCATTGTTCATATTTAGGCTGCGGCAAAGAAATGTGTTTTATACCNAAACCCTGGGAAGAAAATGTACATGTAAAGACTCTTGGAGCAAGACCCGTTTCCAGGAAAGCAGGACCCAGCCTGCCATCCTGGACCACAGCTGCAGGAGCTGTGTGTGCATCCCAGCAGCTGCTCACCCGCTTCAAACAGAGGATGCTCTGGAGCTGAAATGGAGTGTTGGCAGCTACAGGCACGGATTGCTTCTCTTGTACACAACCTGTCTCCAAAGCTTGTAACTGCATTGTTCATATTTAGGCTGCGGCAAAGAAATGTGTTTTATACCCAGTGTTTGATCCCAGGGGTGCTGGCGTCCTCTTGCCCCTTGGGTGTGCTCCTGGAGGGTTTGGCCACAGATATCTGATAAAGTGGGGCTTATCCCACAGCTCTTCTCGGGGAAGAAGACACAGGGGGCTGCCAAACCACCTCCCTAAGGAGAGAAAAGCGTGGAGCAGTCTGTCTCTGTGAGACCTGCTGAAACCCACATCATTTCTGCAGCTCTCTGTGGCCGCTGGAGTTAATCGATGCAGTTTGTTTGCCTTTGGGGCAGAGGGTATCGATCTCCTTTGTCTCCCTCCCTCCTTGCCTGATGCCAGGTGCCTGAAACGCGTCCAAGTTGTGCCGGTGCCAGACCGAGTGGCAGCTGAATTATCACCTGGGTCACCCTGTTGCTGTTGGAAATGCACAATAAGCTCCCAGCTAAGACAGAAAGAGAGAGAGAGAGGGTGGAAAAAATGAAAAAGCCAAAAAAAAAAAAAAAAAACCCCCAGCAGCTGCTCAGCAGCCTGGGGCAGGCAAGGCCTTGCCACACATGCCAGCCAGCAAAAAGCGTGGCAGGAACAATGCCCAGAGCTGGGTGCTGCCAACAGGCTCGGAGGGGGTGTCTCCATTCCTTTGGGACCCCCCTGCATGCAGGCTGTTTGTAGGGGCTGGCTCGGCGTGGGTGCTGCTTCTGCAGGAGGTGGTCTCTGGCGTGGCTTTCCCTGCTCTGCGGGTGGCTGCGGCAAGGCTCTCCTCCTCCAGGCAGCTTCGCTCTCATCCTTAAACAGCTTAATGCAATTCCTCTTCCAGCCTGGCTCTGCAACAGGTACCAGCTCTGACAAGGATAACTCCTAAGGGGGGTGGTTTGAGAGCCCACTGAGCTGTCACATTTGGCTCCCAGTGTGACAGCTTCCCCAGCAAGGTTTGTGGGGGGGAAAGGGTTTGGTGCTGGCAGCAGGAGGGGTCCGTGGCCCTCCCTGTACCCATGGATTCTCCCTGGTGGGCATCAATCCTATCCAGCCAGAGAGGGGAGCAGGGTGAGGCTATTGCTGCTGGCTCTGTTTGTGTGGGCACCCTGAGTACCGGCCTGTGTGGCCAGTGATGTGTATATATATATACATTACATACATATATATGTACCGTATACTCTGCATGTGCCTGCTGAGGGCACAGAGCTGCAGCAGCTTCCCCGCTCTCAGACTGTTGGATCCAGCACAGTATATTTTCCTTTAACAGTTTGGACTATGCCAAGCGCTTAAAAATGTATAAGTGTGCTAGAAATTGTGATGGTGATCTAAGAATTGATGTTCTAAAATAATTATTATTTGTTGCTTTATTTCTTTTGCGCTGCGGTCACTAGGGCTATGCATGGACCAGGCTTTTTTGGGACAACTTGGAGAATTGAGAGAGGACTCTATACATGGCAGTGACAGTCACACGACTGCCAGTGTTGGAGGTTTTGTAAAATTGGTTATCATTAATTTCCCAATCAGCTAATGAGAGATAATGATGTTAGTGCCCTTTCAATGCTAGCAGCATTGGTAAGAGCCAGGTCTGGTGGTCACTCTGTTGTATGAGCGTGAGTGAGTGACCAGAAGAGCTCAGCTCACACAACTACTGGTGGAGTTTCCATCCTGTTTGAGCACAGGGATGCTCTGGCTGCATCCCAAAACACCCCGCCTTTGGGTGCTCTGCACCTCTCAAAGCTAAAGCACCCATGAAGCGGTTGGAAACCCTTTCCTTGAGCAGACTGGATTCAATGGGAGTTGCTCGTGCACTTCCAGGAGCACAAACAAGCACTGAAGTAGCAAAGCGTGTTATTCTGGCACAGCTGAAACCGTCAGGAGTGCCCCTGCTAGGGCTGGAGAGGCAGGTTTAATGCCTCTCTTGATACACAGCAGAAGCATTCGTAGAAAGCAAGGACCATTTATCAAACACCTGAAGCACACGCTTCTGCACGGCTGACGGGAGCCAGCTGCAAGTGTTTATACTCCTGCCCTTGCCGGGGGAGCAGAGAGGGGTTTCCTCGGCTGCAGGGAAGTGCTGTGTAAGCTGTGAGTAAGTGCATTTGGACCAGGGCTGCCGGGCTCTGGCCTGTGTCACTCGTGCTGAGCGGTGTGATGGGGCACTGCAGCAAGTCGGTGCTGGACCGTGAATAAATGGCCAAAGGAAGCCTCAGCGTGGGGCTGTCCCTGAGCCCCGGTGGGCAGAGAGCAGCTCTCTGCAGGCGTTACACCAGGCTGACTCCATTAGTCTGGCTAGCAAGAGAAATCCCAAACCAAGACTGAATTTCCTCTGTAGCAGCTGGGCTGCTCGGGCACATGGCTGTACCCAGCACGCACACGCCTCCATCGCTCCTGTTCATTTTCCTGTGGGAAACAGCCGAAACATCCCTCCCCCTGTGCCACATGTCACCGGGGAGCTTAGGATGCCTCTGAGCAGCTGGGAACATCTCTTACTGGTGCCAGGCATCTCGCCCCCTCAGCCTGGCCCTCGGGTACCTGTGCTGCGGTAGACGGGAGACGCACAGCCCTGGGGAGAGACACAGCTCTTGAGAGAAGCCCCTTGCAGATGTAGTGATATCAGCCTGATCTGTGCTGCCGGCTGCACCTTCGCTGTAAGAGGGCACAGGGACACGAGTGGCACGGGACCAGCGGCAGCCACAAATGCTGGGTCTGGTCCCCACGTTCGTCTTCTCGCCGCTTGGCCAGGCGTCAAGTTCTACAGCCGTTCTCTAGATTTGATTTCAAATCCTGCACCCACAGCGTTGCCATTCACCAAAAGGTATTTTGACAGGGCTCTGTGATACGCTAATTAGAAACAGTCACTTAAAATCCACATCTGAAATGCGTTGTGGAATTGAGGTTCAAGGAGTGCAGGTTTGCTACAGACACTGGATTGCTAAAGAACAATTTCCCACACCTAAATAATGATGTTTTCCATCATGTTACATCCATTAGCTATAGCTTGGCAGTTGCATCCATCATAATACGCTATTTCGGGGAAATAAATGAGTGTATTTTTCTCTGTGAGAACCAAGGCAAAAATATCTTGCTGCTGAAATATTGAGCAGGTTTATACAGCTAGACTGAGTGCAGATTATTGCTCTAATACGTTGATTCAGGCATTAACATAGAGCATAGACTAGTCTGCTTTCTTACAGTCCTGTGACTCCAGAACTAACATTTTCATAGTTACTACTTATTAAGTTTGCTTTTAAACTCTGCAATTAGCCTTCTGGCAATGCTATTAAGTGATATCATGACTCTCCCAGAACCAGCCTGGCTGTATTTATAGCTGTTCCCAATAACCAAGGCACTTCTCATCCTCCTTGCCTTGGGAGGGTGTCTGCTTTCCCTTTGCTTTTTAAAAGCGTTTCAATTGAATTTCCCAAGTTCTCCGCCACCAGACGTATCTGCCAGCAGGTCCACGATTTTCTGCTTCCAGAACAGGGACTCTGGTAGTGCCTTTGGGAAAGAAGAGTGACACAGCTCCAGATGCAGAAGCCTTCCCTGATGTCCGTGTGCTGTTGATGGGAAGGACATTGACATCCCCATTGGGCTCCTTCAGCGTCATTTCTGCTTCGCACGGGAGCAAGATGTGCTGCTCCAGTGGGATGAGCTGAAGAGGAGGAACGGGGGAGCATTTTGCTGTGCCCCGAGCAGCACCCCTCATGAGCACTTTGCTGGTGTCCCATCTACTCTCATTTTCCCATCTGTAAACTGGAAAGGAACGTGATTCACCGTTCATCTTGTGAGGATCAACTAGTTTGCAGGGCTCGCAGCATGCAGGATGCCAGGTACAAGCTGCATCTTGCCTGTTTGAGGAGCCTCACCCTGCAACTCTGAGGTCAGTGGCACTTGGAGTGGATTTGCCACCTCCTGAAAGAAGGAGAAAGGTCCACCTGGGGCTGATTTAAAAAAACAGCCTGGTTTGCAGTTTAACTGCATCCATGAGGCTGCTGTTGTGAAACCCTTCCTCGCCTGGGAGGAGAGAGAAAATGCTCCCAGACATCCCTGCCAAACAGTCCCTGCATCCTCACAGGTGCTGCCTGGCCCCTCTGAGCCCCCCGGACCCCCATGAAACACTGCATCATCTGCTGGGCTGCAACTGAATCGTGGGTTAGGTGGACAATACTGAACAGGAACGAGCAAGCAAGTATACCAGTTCCATGCTCCGGTCACAGTATTTGCCAGCTGGGAATCAACAGCTGGGAGAAACTACTTTGGGGATTGCATAGCGGGGTGTCACTCTGTCTTGTTCTGGGACCGACACACAGGTGATGTCGTCCAAAAATGGGTGTACTGGAGCAGGGGGAACCCTGGGCTGATGGGCAAACATCGCACAAACAGCAAAGAGTTCAGAAAATGTGCCAGTTAGAGATTTTCAGTGATAGAATCACAGGATATTTAAAAAGCTTGATTCTCACCGAGCCAAATCAAAGGGAAGTTCCTGAACCTCAGCTACAAAGTGAGCCCCCTTGCTGGAACAACACGAGCGCTAATCTCAGAGGCTTTAATAGAGTACAAGAGGAAAAAAAGTGCTCCTGGGACAGTGACAGCAGCCACTGCACAGGGCGAGCGAGCAGCAGAGAGAAGCAGAGTCTGGAATCAGCACCTTCCTATCTCACTCACAAGCTGGGTGCTGATACAGGAGATGGGAAAGACCAACAGGATCTTCTGCTCCCCAACAGCGCTGCTCCCATCGATTTCTAAAGCAATAAAATTGGCCTTAAGTCAACCACTGCGAAGTTGCATAAAGCATATTTGATGGATTGCACCTATCAAAACTTTTAGCGAGAGGAACAGGTACAATTAACAGGCTGCGTACAGGATCTTCTCTGCAATTTTTTCCTTGACATCATCAGTAATTACCTGCACTAAACATGCTGCTGCTGCGCTCGGGCTTGTCAATCAAGAGGTAGCTCAGACCCAGAACATCATAAATTCACTGTCATGAATTTTGCTGCCAGGCTGAGGGAGAGAGAAGCGCTGTCAGAAGGGTACCTGCATCTGCAGGGCTTTGCATCCCTCCCCCTGCCCTTGCAGCTGAGGTCGGGGAAGCAAATTATTGTGGGGCTGTGCCACCCGCACCGCCTGAAAATGCCGGCATTTCCAGCTCTCCACAAGAGCCATCCCGCAATTACCTTATGCGAGCCTGGCAGTTCCCTCCGCTGGAGAGATACAAGGTTATTAAGCAAATATGATTAATGAATAAAAGAACCTCTGGCAGGCTGGAACGAGGCTCTGAGGCCCGCTGGGCTCCGGGAGGATTCGTCGGCTCGCGCTTTGGGAACTGCGTCAGGTTTCTGCAGTAATATGATTAACACGCTGTGTAATGGGATAAATCCATCCCAAGTGTCCCTCCGGTTAAGCCTCTGCGTGGACACCTGGGATGAATTTGGCCCTTTTGCAGTGGATGAACTTGACAGAGCCATACTGCTAAGCTGGGAGGAAGGATGGTACTCAGTTTCTGCTACAGCCGGAGGGAAGGTGGCAAAAGGGATGGAGAGGAAGGATGGATCTGGAAGGGACCAGAGAGATCCAGCCCAGCCCCTGCCTTTGCCACTCTCCCAGATCACGGGGAGGGCTGTGAGGTAGGCTGAGCCTATGTGCCTGCTCAGCCGTGCCTGCCCTCCCCATGGCCGGCTGCCACTCCGTGCCACCTCTGGGCCAAAGCTCTGGGACTTGGCCACGTGCTTGTCTGCCATACAGCACTGCTGTCCTCGGCTCCAGAAAACACAGAGCTGCCAGACCTCACCGGCTGGAGGAACGGGAAGGATGGGGAGAGCTGCCTTCCTTATCTGCAGGGCCAGATTGCGAGCAGCTGCGGGCAGATAAAGAGCGATGGAGATGGGCTGGAGGAAGACGTTTGCTTCCCCGGCAAAGCAAACTCTCTCTGCCTCTTCCCAGCATACTCTGGCAGCAGCCAGGCTGCCTTCTGGGCAGGGAATCTTCTCTGTCACAGGGGTAAAAGCAAGAGGATGAATGATATTCGTGCAGGAACTTGAGTGACTGACTTCATTTCGTCTGTAGACTTCTGCTGTACCTTACCCTGTTGGAGCTGCTGGTGGTTCTTACCCTGCTGTGCGCAGGATGGGTGGGAGAAGCCCATGTTGACCAGGCTCAGCTGTGGGTTTTGCTCCGGTATTGCAATGCTCTTCCATACGTAGGCTCCATCCTGCTGTAGTGTCCTGTAGAGCATTAATTACAATATGATATTTCCTACACATTCCAATGTACTTTCCATTTTGGCTAAGTTCCACGTTTTTGTTTAATATTGCCCAGCAAGTACCTTTGTTTTCCAGCCTTGGATAGTTTCACGTGAGTTCATTGCATTCCCTGACAGTTTGCTTTAGTCTTGTAATTACTGAGTGATCGCAAGGAGCCAAGTCATTTAGAGGAACTGCCTAGAAAGGGATTAATCGCAACCAGACCTCGTTAAAATCCCCTTGCCACACCAATTCCCCACACTTACGGAACCTGACCACAGTGTGAAAATTGATATTTATGCTGAGGAGTGTCAATGCGCTCCCCCTGTGCTCTGTTCCTTGATTTACTGTCCTCTGGGGTTTGAACTCCGGGGCTGCAGTGCGACGCGCTGCTTGATTTCCAAGCCCCCAAAATGAAATAACTGCCCACCCGGGCCCTTCAGCACCAAATGTGTTCCGCACCTTAACGCCGCCAGATTCTGCGGATGATCAGCCACCGGCTTTAAGTCACCCGATTTCTTGCACTCTGATTCATGCACACTTGTTGAACTGGGCTGAAACAGTAGCAGCACAGCCAGATTTTGCAATAAGGATTAAAAGTCTGCTGCTGGGCATGATTTTAATTCATTCTTCTCGGCTTCTGGTCTCCTTCCCTCCTGCTGGCTAATGGGTGACAGCCTCAGTGCACTGGTGACAGATTTCCAAGGAGGCAAAAATGATTGGGGGAAGAATTTTCGGAGGCAAGGAGCTGCTGGGGACTGGTCTTCTCCTCCCTGAGCTGCGTGTCCTTTGGCTGGTTGGAGAGACCTCCCTCCCCAATGCCTGGGACGGGTTTCAGAGTTTGTTGAAAATGATAAAAATCTCTCTTGGTTACCAGTAATATGACACAACAAAATAGACATTTTTGTGATATTCTCTACAGTGGAAAAACTCTGCGAAAAAGTGGCTGCTGGCTTTGAAAGTACCTTGCTCCAATACTCTTAACAGATGGACGGCTGCTCCCAGCGATGTGGCTGGTCTGTGCTTGCAACCCTTTAGCTCCCACAGGGACATAAACGTTTTGTTAGGAAAGAGCAAGTTTTGCTCTTTCTGTGGCCTCTGGGGCATGGAGGCAGCGGGCTGGAGAGCAGAAGCCCCACGTCCCATGCCCCATGTCCCATCCCCATGCCTGGCAGGGCACAGCCTGCCCAGCCCCAGGCGGTACCCAAGGCACTGGCGTGACATTTACACCCTGCAGCTCTTCCACGGGATGTTGCTGAGCTCTGGGTGGAGCATCTTGCTGAAAAGGATGCCAAGGCACCCTCATTGGAGCAGGGGTTGCTAAATAATTTTCATGATTCCAGTTTGACCAATAAAGGATCTGCTAACGTAGTCTCTGCAGCTAGGAAAGACAGGTTTATTTCTGTACCTCTCAGGAGAGAGGCTGGAGCTATTATGAAGTTACTAAGCTATTATTATACAAAAGTATTAAGGCTGAACGAAGAAGCTGGGTCTTATGAGGGTGTTTGAAACCTCCGAGAAGTTGGGGAAAGCGCTGGTGAGGTATTTGTAGTGGGAAAGGGCTGGTTTAGCTGCGGGAAGCCAGAGAAGATAAATCATAAGTCACCTCTGAGCTCTTGACAAGGTGTGTAAACCATTTTCTTCTGCCATGTGGCTGATTTGTGTGGATTCCTACAAGGAGGTGAGCAAGAGAGCCAGACACTGAAGATGTCCTCACCACATCTCTAAATGCTCTCGTGCTCTGTGGTGTGAGCAGAGGGCAGCCGAGCTCCTCAGGGAGGAGCCCACCTGTGATTGCACTTGTTATGGGCCGCTGCAAAAATGACACTGTAGCCTGCAAAGCTTGTGTATCTGGTGCAAGAGGTGTTCAATCAGTGCCTGTAAAGCCTGAGTTCAACCTGGCTGGAGGAGGGAAGCTTGGTGAGAAAGCAGGATGCTAGGTGGAGCTGGCACGTGGAGAAGACGCCTCAAAGCCCAGTGTGGGCAGTGTTTTGGATTTGCTCAAAGCTTGGAAGCTGTAAACACAGAGGGACAAAGCAGCTGGATCTTTTTCTGGCAATCTGAACATCCACCACAGGGAACAGAGCCAGGGCTGTGACACACGAACGCGAAACGTTAGTCAGAAAGGACAAATGGAATGTGAAAAACCACCAGAAACTCCCAAAGTGGGTCAAATTCCTTGATGCATCTAACAATAGATGTAGGACGGGAAGGGCAGGGTCAATCCGGTTGCACGCCCTCCTGCGCCTCCCGAAATCTGGGTATCACTGTGGGTCTGACTCCATCATGGCAAAATTCAGAGCAGGCGGCTGAAATCGTGGAAGCCAGAGGCTCCGCCTGTGCCTCCTCCATGCGGGCCTGACTGGCATAATATTAGCTTCACGCCTGAGCAAGGAGGACTTGGCTTATTAAACTTGCAAACCTGCCTTGTGCCAGCCCTTGGGTATTTAGGACTGCTGGGTCTCGGGGGCAGGATGCTCTAATGCTACTTTTACGCCACGTCTACCGTAACGAGGCCTCCTTAATTGGCTTGTGGTTCCCACCCAGCGCTGCCAGCAAAGAGCAAACGATGGAGAAAAATCTGCCAGCATCACAGCTACCGTTCAGCGCATCGTTAGTTCACGTGTTGTCTCTCTCCCCAAAGAAAAACAACTTGTGAAGCCCGAAAGGTCTGCAGGGAGGATGAGCAGAGAAGCCCAAGCACAAGAAGTGGGGGGATATGGGTGGTTGTCATCCATAAGGCATCCCCCTGCCCAGTCCGGTTGTTCCCCTCCACCGAGTCTTGACTTTTTAATAGGATGTGGGGAATTTACAGTGAAGGGGTTTGGGTTTTTTTTTCCCCTTTATTTAAAAAAACAAGAGTGGCCCCCCTGCCCCTTCCCTGCTTTAATCACTTTAAAACAGCCCCAGAGGAGTGAGACTAGGGTAAATAAATGTGGGAACCAGGGGAGTTCTTGAACTGTTAAAGAAATCAATATAAATCACAGAGTAACCTTGCCCTGATATCTTTCTTATCACCTCTGAGGCTCTACCTGCCTTTGTCTAACAACAATCTCAGTTAATTAGATAATTAATCTAATTATCTAATTAGGTGGAATTGCTAATAGCTATTCCACCTAATTAGGCCAGTGGCTGTATCTCAGTGGCAGCGGTTCTCTCTTTCTGGCTAACCCTCCACCTTCTGCCAGGCCCGAAAACCAGGCTCTGACACAATTCACGGCTCTTTGTTTGCTTTAACCAAAACCACCTGGAAACGGTTTCACATTCTTACTCAGGCTTTCCTTGAATGAAAGCAAGGTGGCCAGTTGGAAAGCAGAAAAGGAAGCTCTCAGCAGAAGATTAATTTTTTAGCAGTGAATGCAGTAAGCTTTTCATTCTTTTTAATTCATTCTCCTGGTGTAGGATTAATTTTAGCCCTGAACCTGTTACGAATTGATCCAGTGAAATGTATTGCTCTGAGGCTGGGGGAATAATGTAAGTAGCTTCCCCCCCCTCCCCTTTATTTGGATAAGTTTAGGTAACTCATGGCTGTGGTACAAACACGGTCTCTTCCCCTGTAGAAATGCAGGTTTTACTCTTGCTGCAGCTTCCCCAATCTGCCCTATGTGTGATGGCACAAGGCGGGCAACCAGAATTAAACCCACCCTACGGCTGGTGGTCACCCTGGCAGCAGAGTGCCCCTGCTCATCTCTGGAGGGATGCTGGAGCTGCCAGCACCATGATGCTAGTTTTGGACTGGTGATGGTAGCGCTACTGTCCCATCAGTAGCTGTGGATGCCTTTGGGGCTGCAAAGCTACCATATGGCACTCATGGCTTTTTTGTTCTCCTTTAATGCCTAAATTGGATTTAAGGGCATTTTTGTATGTTTCAAAACAAATCAGCAGCTGCCTGCAAAGCAGGCAGCCAGATTTGGTGCTGAGAAGAGATCAATGTGCTCACACTTCGCACCCAGAGTTCTACTTTCTCTGGATCCCACCTTACGCACCAGCATAAGCACCAGGGAAGATATTCAACATCTGAGCATCAAGGATTTAGACTCTTCTAGTCCAAGGAACACTTCATGGCTCACACTGTCACTATCAGTGGCTGGAGAGCCTTGCTGGAGTCCCTCTGATGCCTACAGCCATGGCAGGCATCACTTCTGCGGTGCCCGGGGAAGGAGGTGTCAGGCTTGGAAACTGTCACTGTGTGTCGCAGAGTCCACGAGAACCCTGGCTGAAGTCTAGAGAAGGTAAAATAGCCAAGTAGGTTCTGCAAGAGCTTTTCTGCCATAGGTCACTTCTCTCTTCTGGAAATGCTTCCTTTCCATCCTGCTCCCAGGTTAATCTGCCGCAATAGCATCCAGACCTGGTTCTGGGGAGAGAATCCTGCTCCTGCCTATGTTCTCCTGCATGACTGTGATGATGGGCAACAGATGACTCTATGGCTTTTCATTTTGCTTTCTTTGTATTTTGGGTTTTGTGGGTTTTTTAATATATATATATAACTGAAGTACCATAAAATGTCTCCTTGGGGTAGTTTGATTTTTCTTTTAAAAAAGAAGTCATATATTATATATATATTTTTGAACAGCTTGGAGCAAAGTTGTCTCAGCATTCTCATTTTGAAAACCCTGTATTGAGGTGTTTATTACGGCATAGTGAAAATTCACATTTAGTTGAAAATTGGCAAATGTTTTTTGGCTTGAAGCAAGTTTTCTTTTGAAGGAATTTACTATTAAGTGTTTAAGGGCTTTTTCCCGCCCCCCCTCCGTTTTCCTCTACTTTTGGAAGGTGTTGCTTTTTGAAAAGAAAAGTGGGTTCAGCAACACTAGGCCAGCGCCGCAGCAAGTGTGAAAGCTGCGAGTCCAGGGCAGAGCTGCAGCCATTCATGCTTTTTCTAACATCTGTTATGGGAATGGGAGGAAAGGAGTTCAGCTGTACTCTACCAGAAAAGAGGCTTTTTTGTTGCTGTTTTGGTGAGTCCTGGGTAGCTGCACTCCCACCAGATGCCAGTGAATCCTAATGCCAGCTGCACAGAGCACAGCATCTCCGGCTGCCTGGAGCTGGTCCCTTTGCACACCCCGGAGCAAGCCAAATCTGCTGTACCTGTAAGAAAATTGAGTGTGTGGCAGGCTTGGTTGTTCTGACTTAGTATTGTGTATCGAATAACAACATCCCTGGTGGGGTCTGGGTTTGTGCTGTTACAATTCCACTGGTGTAAATGCAGTTACTGCTGATCTGCGTTGTGCTATGGCCTCAGCATTGATGACACAGTCTATACGTTGTTTTATACACACAGGGTTTTTTTTTGTTTTTTTTTTTTTTTCCTCCAGGTGTGCAGATCCATCTGGGTCCCTGGCTGCCCAGGAGAGCACTGCCAGCCTCCTCTGCCCCCTTTCAGCCTGCAAGCTGTGAGAGGGGTGAGGATGCACAGAGCAGACAGCCAGACCTCGGGCAGGGCATCAGTAGGGCCTTCCTTAATGGCTATGTGTCCCCATACAGAGCTGGGTGAACATCCCCAGAGACAGCCAGGACCTTCCTGCCACCAGAGTTGGTTCTTAACTCAAATGGGATTACTTCTGAGATTCTGAAATATTGTAGACAGTGTTTGGCTGTGGGGTTGTTTTTCCCTGCTTCAAGTTTCCAGTAGCAGTCAGAAGTGGAAGCACGACAGTCTTGAGACTGAACCTGCTTTATCTGTGTCTATCTTGCAAAGTGAGAGAGTTAGAAGAGATCTGATAACCACCTTTACCCTTTCTTATTTATCAGCTAAGCCTCCCCCTGAGGGAAGTGTCCTACCTGAGCTGGCTCTGCCCATGCAACCGTGCCAGCTGGCTGCCACAGCAGCGGTCACTAGAATAGAAAAAAATAGCATTGGTATTTTTGGTCCAATCCTTCTGCTGCATTTTCCTTTCTCACTCTACAGTTTCCACAACAGAATTGTGCCTGAGCTGTGAAGATACCAATTTATTACCACCATTTTGTATCACAATTTCACTGCAATATTTAAAATGCATTGCTCCTTGCTATGATACCTGAGGTTGGACAAGGGTGCATTTGGCCCTTGGTGTACTGGGGCTTTTCAGCCCCTTTCACGACACATAATTTAAGTGACTGAATTGCAATGTTGACTTGTTGGTTTTTCTTCTTCTTCTCCCCCTCTTCCCCCCCCCAATCTTATCTTAGGGTGGGTTTTTTTGGTATTTTATTAGATATTTTTGACACTGCGCTCCCCCGTATCATTGCTATCCAGATGTTATGCACATCTATTTACCATTTTCCACTCGCCACCTTTCATTAGCCTATTCAGCGCAACTTTGTGTCTTTCCTTGTGGTGGGCTTCAATGTTCTACAAACAGCGTGGAGCTGGAAGATCAAGGTGCTTTTTCTTGGTTGCCAGCATCTAGCACAAAGGGAGAGGCAGATTTGGAGACGTTGCTTGTTTCTATGGGTAATAATCAATAAGACCCATTAGGCAGACAACTACATACATCACTAAACTTTGACCTCTGCTCTTCAGAGCAGTCCCAAGATGCCTATTCATATGCTGGTGACATCCAGATTGCGGTATTGCAAAAGCCTCTTTGCTTGGGAAGGGATTACAGATTTAAATTGCACAGCCTTTGCTATCTGTAGAGTGCAGCGTGTAGGATACTTAGCTACAGCCTCTAGTTTTTGTTGGCTTTCTTTTCTACTCGGCCGAGTTTTATATTTAACACTGTTGCACGGAGAGGTTTTTATGCCTCTCTACCTTTTCAGGCTGTTTTCTACCCATCCGTCTGGCATTTTAAGGGTTTGCAGACCCTAGAGATTCTTGGCACTGGCTGTTGCTTGCATATTGCTCCTCATCTTTCAGATCCTTTTCCTGCTACGCTGTTCTTCGGCAGGCTGTTTCTGATAGAAAGTTTTTGGCTTGGTGTTTGAAGTTCCTGAGAGTCGGCATTTGATCACTTGCTAATTCAGTTCTAAAACTCCTTTCCAAAGAACTGAGGAAAGACTACTTAAAAATAGATTATATTAAAAAAGGAAAAGTTTAAATATACCTTTATTTTGCTGAATAGAGGAAGTTTTAAGTTTTCTGGAAGGAAAAACATACCAAACCTAAGAAGCAAATTGGAAATCCCTGGGTGTTTGAGAAATCCATTTCTAGGCACAAAAGCTGGATGGAGAGTTTTCTTTTCCCTCTACCTCTGCCCTTCCCTTGAGCGAGCATCTACTAAGAAGTGTTGGCTGGAAACAAGTCAGACAAGCTCATTTGGTGTAGATGGGTGAGGAGGGACAGAGAGGACTCTGATGACAGCAGTAGGGTCTGACCTTGGTGGGATCACAGGGGTGGGAGGGACTGTGTGTGCTGCTCTGCTGTGTGATTCCTTCTGTAAGCCATCAAGGTCCATTTTGACATTGCCTGCCTTTGCTCCTCCCATTGCCAGGCTGTTTCTGTTCCTTGCTCCTCTGAAGGCTAGAAACAGATGTCTAGTTTCCAGCTTACATGTCCAGCATAGATTAGTTGTGCTCTTCCTTCTTGTCTGACAGGTCTTTTACTGCTGCGATGTGTTGCCTCCCACCCCAGTGTATTGTTTTCAAAAGTGGTCATATCCCCTTCCATCCTCTCTTTCCCTAGACTAAGTTGAGTTTGTAGAGACTTCTTTCATAAAATAGGCTTTCCATTCCTCTGACCATCCTAAAAACTCTTCTCCATGCTTGTCCCAGCTGGGATGCATTGTTTTTTTTTTTTTCTTCAACCGAAGAATTGTTTGGAGGATGGTGATTCCAGATCTTACCATTATGTTTCCCTATCTCCCTTCACTGGTACTTCTTCTGATACCCTCTGCTTGACACTGGCCTCTTCAGGAGCCAAGTCACACTAGCGGCACACTCTTGTCTGCCAAACCAAAAAGCTTCTGCTCTATGTTAAAAAGTCTTATTAGGAGCACCCAGCTGCCCAAGCTGGTAATGCTGTGTTTCATCCCATTGCCATTTTGCTCTCTCTCAAAGTTATTTTCTTCTTCCAATATGACAATCTGTTTCTCATCTTCAGCTTGTTAGCACAATCCTCCCTTTTCCTAATGGGGTCACTATGAAAAATACCAAGTAATGTCCATCCCAAAGCAGGGTTTTTTGGGTTTGGTGTGTGTGGTTTTTTTGTGGTTTTTTTTTTTTTTTTTTGAAGCTCTACTGACAAGCTTCCTCCAGCTCCGTGGATCTTCTTGCTTCATCCCTTGCCCACTTCACCATGCCTTTGCCACCAGCTCAGCTAAAAATATCCCATCTGAATTTTTACTGAAGTCTGGAAGCTGGCACACTGTGTGGTAACTCTTCCTTATGCTGTGATTCTCTTCCACAATTATCAGTGAACTCTCTTAGTGTCCCTGCATTAATCTGAGAGACTTATTAATTCAGTACGTTTTGCTGGAGCACATGCAAATCTCAGAGGTGCCCCGGGACCATCCATCAGCCAGTGCTGTGTTTACACAGTTCCTAGCACAACGTTTTTCCCCAAAAGCTTACAAACTTGGCCTGGGCCACGGTTTCAAAGATGCTGTCAAGCGCTAGGTGAGACTTCCAAGAAGTGATTTCCTCCTGATTTCTCACTGGTGTCGGCACCTGAAGCTGATGGCAGTTAATGCTGTGCGTTGAAAGCAAGAGAAGGTGTGGTTACTCGGCCACCAGTGTCTCTGGCCAAGATATGCCTTCTGGTTAAGTATTTTGTGTTTTGGTAAAGACTTCCAGGCTCCTGAGCTTAGGCTCCTGCTTCCCTTGCCAAGGATGCTCTCATGGTACAGCCAACGCTATACTACTTTGTGTGAAGCCTGCTGGCTTTTATACAGCCTCTTTTTCTTCCCCCTGCCTTGATGTCTTCTCCTCATCCTGGAAGCCTGGGGAGGTCAAACACATTTAATCCTCTTTAGCCAGGATACAGGGAAATGAATGCTGGCTGTTAAGGTGCTCTAGTGTAGCTGGTTCACCATTTCTACCCTCAATTGCTAATTTCCCTTTCCACCCTACTAGAAGGTGCTAATCGTGTGGTGATGCGCAACTTCCCTGCCCCAGAGAGCAGCAGCATCGCTTCTCATCCTTTTAGCTCCGGCTAAATTAATAGAGAGACCTGTGTCCTGAGCTTGATTCCAAGTCCTGTGTGGCGAATTTCTTATTAAATCCACAGAAAAGTCATTTACTAAGCAGTTAGACTTTAGGCTGTTGAGGACAGCAGTCACTTCTGAGAAGTTACGCACATCCGATGCAGAATTATAGAAATGCGTATTTACCACAGTGACCAACAGGGCCGACAAGCTCAAGTTAATATTTATATTTGGCATTGAACCCTATGCACAAATACTGACTTTGCCTGTGAGTGTAGCATCCTGATTTAGTTTAAATCCGTTTATGCTGACAGTCCAGGTGCAGGGCATTACCCCTGCGCTCTCAGAACCCCAGATTTCAGAGGTCTCATCGTGCTGGAAAGGCTGTTGACAGGGTGCTCTGAGCATTCCTGGTCTGTTGCTCCATGGAGGGTATGAACTACTGGTTGCTTTTGGAGCAGATGCAGGAGCAGCTGTGGTGCTGCTGGGGTGAGGGACAATTTGGGCAAGGGAGATGGGGATGCTGAGCTGGTGCAGGGGGATAACTAGGATAGCCCTGGTGCTGTGTCTCTGGTCGTGCCCTGGAAGCATCTGCAACCAGTGTCTCTTCCCAATGTTCTTGTTGTTAAAGATACAGAAGGTGAGAGGTGGAAAGAAGTGGGTGAACTGGAACCTCTTGCAGTTAAGAGTGCTCTCAAGCAAGGAGTTGCACGCAGTTGGCACTGCTGAGGAAGCAGCATCTTCTGAAGGCAAGGGTGGGAATTTCTTCAGGTGGATTTACCACCAACTGAACAGCATTGTGGAGTCCAAAACATTTTGCTGGAGTTTGTTTTGAAAAGTGGTGCCATAGATTCATGTGTGAGTCTAGAAATTCACTCCTTTCACTTTTTGGTTCCAGATGGCTGGGGTTAATGAGAATCACAGAATGATATGGGGTTGGAAGGGACCTCTGGAGATGATCCAGTCCAACCCCCTGCCACAGCAGGGTTACCCAGAGCAGGTTGCACAGGAATGTGTCCAGGCAGGACATGTCTCCAGACATAGAGACTCCACCACCTCTCTGGGTAGCAGCAGAAGTGCTAAATGACTCACCTAAGGCTTGCAAGCAGGCAAGAGCCCAAACCCCATGAAGAATCCCCAAAGGGTCAGTGGGATGCACTGCCCATGCCACTGTTGTGAATTTTGAGGCTGGTGGGATAACTTGCTGCGCTAACACCATGGTGTGAAAGAAATATCCCACCAAGGCAGTTGGATTTCAGTTTGACTGTATTTTCAGCCCTGATTTCTGCCATTGGTGCTCATCTTGGTGGGTCAGTGCCTGGAAGAGTCCATAGGGAAGTGCCGTCTGCAGGATGCAGCATCCCAAAAGCTCCAGCTGGATCAACGCGTAAGCCCACCAGTAGCCATGGTTCCTCAAGAAACCATCTGTGAAGGCAGAAATGACCAACTGCAGCTTGAAGAGTGTTTAACGTGCTGGGAATGATCACTCCCGGTGCATGTCCACGACTGAATGAAGTCATGTTATACTTGGGTTGCCAAGCTTCTCACACGTGACTTTGAAAGCATTATTTGCTGAGGAAGGAAGGTTTCCAGGGGAATTGATAAGAAAGGATGTAGTAGGTTTTCGGAAAGAAAACAACTTTTGCTATGAAAAGAAAATATCAACCCTGAAACTTTTTTTGAGGAGATAAATTGTTTTCTAAAAATGGGTTGTGGCTCCTTGGCTTTTCCACAAGCACTTACTCTGTGCCTGTGGTGGCTGTCGTTCTGTTTAATGTGGCAATGGGAGCTACGGGAAGCAGCTGTGGCAGAAAACAGGAGTCACACCATGCGCACATCTCCTCCCAAATAAAAATTTCAGCATTTTCTGCCTTTCTGTGCTGCTTCTCAGGTTCTCCCCTGTCCTTGTCCTGAAATGTGGTGTTCTTCTTGTCCCCGTAAACACCATCGCCGTGAAGTTCTGGAAGCAAATGTACACCAGGACACTGTGTGCACTTACTAGACCCCATGAGCACTGCCGAGTTACTGTTCCCACACAGATTCCCAAAGCAAACGTTGCTGCTGTAATCTAAAAGAGCAAAAAATGTTTGGAAAGCAGCAGATGCAATGGGAAAATGACACTTCCTACATGTGATAATTGTGCAACCTTAACTCTGCCCTTGGAGTATGGCTGCTTCTCGCCATATTGTTTGGGAACTTGTGTGTGTGTGTGTGGGGTGTGTAAGTTACTGGAAGTCTTCCTCTGTAGAAATTGCAGGTAAAGCCATTAGTGGAGGTGTCGGCAAGGGTTAAGTTACCTGTGTGGGGCTGGGTAGGCGAAGTGGATTAGGTGCAGCTATTAAATACAGAGAGGTGACCATTAGCATGATTTTACTGTTACGAAGGGGAATGGTGGAGGGGGAAAAAAAGCCTCTGTGGCTTGGGAGTGAGTCCAGATGACTAAAGCTAAGCTTTAAAGTGCAGGACACGGTTGTGCTTTACCCTGTCACGGTAGGAACGTATCCCGTCTTAGGCCACCTACATTTAAGTCGCAATTTTCTTTTATTTTTTTTAATCCTGTATACAGCCATAGGTGTTTAACCTTATTCAGGCTGTCTTCACCCCAACCCCGCAGCCCTTCTCCTTGGGCACCGGCTGCTTGTTTCTGGCCAGGGGATGAAGTTTGCTCTTCACTTGGCGTAGTCACCACTGAGAAATTGGGAAAGGACGGCGAGAAGACGCTGGCCCTGGGAGGCCTGGAGGAAGCAGCTGGACCAACTTCTGCCTTTATTGCTCCTTGTTGTTATTGCTGCTCGTCCCGAACTCCTCCTTGTGCCCCATCTCCGCCTGGGGAACTGGCCCTGCTTGAAAAGGGGCTCAGGGAAGATGCCAAGGGCTTCTCCTGGCAGGCTCAAGTTAGGGAGCAAGGCCAAGCTTGGGGCTGGTGTTTTTTGGGAAAGCGCCACTTTTTAGAAAGCGCCAGTTTTTGCCACCCGGGCACAGTTCTGCGAAGCCACGGCTTAGGATTTTGGGGGAGCTGATAGATCAGGGAGGGGTGGAGGGGGAGGCCGCGGCA
>VZRU01012230.1:0-22256 GCA_013398155.1 Pedionomus torquatus
TTCCAACTCTAATCATTCTATGATTGTATGATTTTTATTTTCTCTGATATTGTAAGGAACATTCTTTGGGTTCTTTGTGAGAAACATGTTTTTTGTTATCTTTTCTCTTTTTCATTTCTTATAAAATAAGATTATTAGGTAATGCCATGGCTCCAGGTGCTAAGTGTTCAAAAAGAAAAACCAAACTCACAAAAATAATGATCCGTGAATGGGGGAGGGCAACATTGACATCATCACACTGCCAAATTCTCCAGCTCCTGATACCAATAAAACAATTCTTGACTTCAAAATTTAAATCCCTTAGAAATTAGAGCCAAGAATATAGAATTTATAACAAATCTTGACCACAAAGATAACAACACCTGATGGGAATACAGCCAATGCTCTGTAATTGAAACCTTTTCTTGCAACAGCTGGGGGCACCAGCAATATGTTTTAACAGTGAAGGAGAAATTAAGTATTTTTCATAAAGAAACATTTGTCTGAAGAACAGTGATGCATTATAGCAGCAGATCCCTCTTTCCCCCCACCACACAATTGTTCCTTTGTATTGCAATGAGGTGAAACACATTTATATTTATTGCTACCTTTGTCTCAGTGATAAATTCTGTTGTTCCCAGGACTTCTGTTGGTGCCAGCTGATTAGCTCTGAGGATGCCTGCAAAAGGAAATAGGTGGAGTGCAGGCATATCCACCCTTCAAGGGAAGAGGGTGAATGTAGGAGGTGGGTGCCCCTTGTGCCCATCAGCTGGGAGCTATACTCCCACCTTATTACACACTTGGTTATATATATAGACTGGTCTGTCCAGGGCAATCCCACCACTATGATCACCTAAGGCAAGGCTGAAAGAGGAGAACCAGAGGAGTGGAGCCAATGATAGCTTTTCTGCACAGAACATGGAGCAGGATGAGCCTGGGTTGTGTCTACAGTATTTGCTTCAGCTTGTAACAATACTCATTACCCAGGTGCTTCAATTAAGTGTTTCTTGTCTTTCTTATATCCCCCCAGGGAACTTTGTGCTTACCACTGATTACTGTTCCCTTGCATCCATGGCCATGTCCTCTGCAAAAGGAGAAAGTAATGTGAAACCCTTTGAGTGGAGAAATCTCACCTTCACTTCACACCACTGCTCCCTGCAGCTCCCTGTGAACTTTTACACTGTGCTGCATGGCAAGGTCAATCTGCAATGAATGGTATTTCTTAGAAAAGCCCTGCTTCGTACATTTTGATATTAATATAGACTAGAAGACACCTCCATTTCGTTTAGCCTTTTCATGGGGGTCAAGTTTTCTAAACCTCTTGCCATTACCACTGCTTTCCCCAAGGTTATCTGTAATTACTCCATATCCTTCTCAAAACACAATGCCCAAAACTGGGCATTTTCCGCATTTTCCATTGCTTTTCCACCCATGTTGAGTTGGGCAGAAAACATCTTGTTGTGTCTCAAAGGTGAGGAGATCTCCTTGCTTGAATTGGGTTCATTGGGTGAACCCTGATCATTTCATCCTGAGTGTAGGGCTGTGGCTCTATCAAGTTGCACATTTTTGTGATTTATTTTTTTTTTAACTGGACTTTTTCTCCAGGAGCAGGGGAGGGACTCTTTGTCAGGAAGTGTAGTGATAGGACAAGGGGTAATGGTTTTAAACTGGAAGAGGGGAGATTTAGATTATATATTAGGAAAAAAGTCTTTCTTGTGAGGGTGGTGAGGCACTGGAACAGGTTGCCCAGGGAAGTTGTGGATGCCCCATCCCTGGAAGTATTTAAGGCCAGGCTGGATGGGGCTTTGAGCAACCTGTTCTAGTAGAAGGTGTCCCTGCCCATGGCAGAGGGTTGGAACTCAATGACCTCTAAGGTCCTTTCCAACTCTAACCATTCTATGATTCTATGATATTTCTAACTGGGTAAGTTCAAAGTGATAAAAGTCAATGATCAGTCAAATATATCTGCTAATATTTTCCTGAAATTAAGTAACTAGTTTAGTTACCTTTTACATTTCAACTTTCTCACCAGTATTAGAATTGTTGGGTAAAAGAAAAAAAAATACTCTTTGCTGTCTGGGAAGTATGTGACAGTGGGCAAAAAAATGAATAAAATGAATAAAGCATATTTGGGTTTTCCTGGATTTCTTATTTTTCTTTTTAGTAAATGGAAAGAGTCACAGCATATCAAGAGGTTTCTATGTTAAACTTAGATGACAGCTTAAAAAGCTATACATACTGCAAAGAAGCTAACTAACTAACCCACTCTGAGTTCATGAAGCAACACATCACAATGTGTGGCTTAACCCTTCCCTCCCAGCTCCAAGAATGCAGCCTGGCAACCGGTTATAAAAATCCCTACCTCTTCCCCTGTATAAAATTTTCCCAAAGACTGGGTGGATTTGAGGTGAGAAGTACCCTATGAAACATAGGTTCCCTAAAGCCACCAAGCAGCCACAGCTTAAACCATTGCTTAGCTTCCATCCTTCATATTTTTAGTAATTCAGAGACAGGTTACCCTATCAGTCTGACCTGTCTCCCTAGGCAAGATTTGCTTTGTTAGCCACTACATAACCATATCTTCCTATATATATATATATATACTGTAGCCACTATATATATATCTCGAACAAGCAGTATGGCACCACTTTGATGACCTGTGACTCTGGTGCCAATTGGCCTCCTTTTATGAAGCTATGGAAAGGATTAATGTGAGACTATGGAGCAGTTCGAAGGATGCTTGCTCCCACCTCGGGCCAGTGGTGACTCACTGCCCCACAGGGCCCATTTCCTGGTCTCCCAGGGAGTCCCCATGCCCTCCTGGCACTGGCCACGAGCACAGCTTGGAGCACCAACAGACCTGCAGGGAGCTGAAGACCACTGTGTCTCCCACCTTGATTCAACAGAATATTTTATATTTCAGTTGGCTGAAATTGTAACTAAGGAAAATGATTAGGGATGCATGTAAATCCCACTGACATTTAAGGATTCAGCCAAGTGCTGTCCTGCTTCAGACCTGTGATCTTTTCTACCCTCATCTAAACCTGTTTAGGTCACCAGCCAGGCTGCTCATATGCTACTCAGACAGAACTCAGCTCCATGTCTGTGCACAGTCCACTGAATCTGCTGTATTCACAGCCATACTGCTCTTAATATTTTTGTTATTTCATCATTGTATATAGACGTGCTTAAAGCAAAACCAAATTATTTTCTAAAGCACCTTCCTCCTGCAAACCAAGCTGTGTCACTAGTAATGTTTTCCTTAGCTTCTGATGCTAATTGTAAATTCACTCCATGAATGAGAAAGCTACTTTGTCTTGAGGGACGAGAGACAATCTTAGATAGAATTATATTGACGGATATGTCGCAGATATGATTTCTGTGACCTTTTCACCATTTACCAACAAATACTCTTTTCCTGCCTTTTTTCCTGTGTGGCAGCATGTGGTAGCAGAAAAGCCTGATTAGACATTACCCATTAGGAAAGCCAATGTCCTCATTAGATCTCTGTCTTGGCAGCAGCAGGCATGCATCCTCTTTGTTTATAAGAGAGAAATACAATATTGACGGATGCTGCTGAATGACTATAAATGTGTTTCATTCCAGAAATGGCCTTGTTTCAATGCCGGGTGATTGTTCCTGTACAGCCAACTGCCGCTAGTCTGTGGGTTTAGTAAGGATTGTTTAACATCTCTCAACTTTCTCAAGAGAGTGGGAAGGCAGGCTCAGTGGGCAAGAAGGCGTATTGGAAATATATAAGCAACTGCTTTAAGTTGTGTGCTCAGAGCCCAGTCCAATACCACGATTGATAAGCTACTGCAGAACAAATGAGGATCAGCTTACCACCTTTTGAGGCCTTTGTCAGAGGACTGCATCTCATAGGTCTTCTGTGAACCTGTAATCCCATGGGGCATTTATTGACTGCTTAACTTGTCCCTTAATTACTTTCTGTCAAGCTTGCAGGACTCAGGATTTCTCAGTGACCAGAACTGCCACTATTTAGAGATACATCACTTACAGCTGTCAAAGGACTGTGGTTTTATTTTAGCCCCATCAACTGATAAAGATGCATGTGTTTTTGCTTGTGGATGAATTCTGACTCAAGCCTCACCCTGTTCACCTCTCATCACCTCCCCTAAATCCAAATTCCGTTATCACTAGCACAAACATGATACAGCTGTCAGTGATAAGACCTGAAGTTCTCCCTTGTTTTTCTAGATTTTGATAGCAGTTACACAGCCCAGGATGTGAGATCCACACTCAAGCAATCCATTTATGCTATGTAGGTATAGCCAAGACCCACATGCAGGCTCAGAGCTGGTGGCACAGAGCAGCCTCCCACAAGCCAAGGTCTTGGGAGAGGCCAGATTTCCAGCCTGACTGGGAATAATATGAAAACCACAGGTATCCTCAGTAAGGACTCAATATCCTGTTGTCTCCTTGGTGGAGGAGAATAGAGAAGTAAGTGAAGCCCTATTAGCCCATCCAGTCTCTGCATGGGTTCCTGTGGCAGCATTGGACAATCCCATGTGGACAATCCTGCTCAGGGAGGACAAGCAGATAAAACTCATATCCCCAGGTCATTTTAAGGCTGCTTGCAACAGCACCTTCCGTGCTGCAGCAGCCAACAAGTACATTGCAAAGAGACTACAAAAGGACGAAAAAAATCTGGAACAAGCCAGTACAGCCATATGTTTTCTATCACAGCTGAAAGCACTGACACCAGCCCAGCAGGAGCACACAGGTGCTAGCCACCCAATGCTGTGGTTATCCTAATGAATCACAATTACAGAAACACCTGAACCAGATAATACTGCACTCATCCACTCTGAAATGCGTAAATAAAAGCATGCAGCAGCTCATAGCATTTTTTGACTCCCCAGTGGTTTCAGATAAGCTGCTTGGTTTTTTTTTTTGCTTCAGACAGACCTGCTTTACGTGATGTGGTACACATCTTTAACCAAGGCTTTCAAAAACAAAGGGGGAGCTTGGATCTGGTTTCCAGGAGCTGGACTCCATGAAGTCTGGAACTCTCCCTCCCTTAGCATAGCTCAGGATGGAGGATCTCTGAGGGTATGGCACCCAGAAACCTTACCCACTCTGGGGAAATGCAAACAGCAAACCAGCTTTATGTAAGCTGCAGCTGGAAAGTAAGTGATTGCTGGTGTCCCTTCTGGTTCTCTCATCCTAAACCCTCTAAGGAGGAAAAACATGTTCACCTCCAGGCAAGTGTGGCCAGCTGCCAAACTCCCCCCTCCCTGTCCTAGATTGATGTCCTGCTGGGATTTGAGGAAACCCATATGTCTATCACTTTTGCTTCCCCAGGCAATCCCCCAACTGCTTCCTTTCTTGGAGTAAGGACAGGGCTGACCTTGCCCACAATGACTCCCTCAGTCTACAACCATCTTGCTTCAGTGCACAGCCTGTCCTCCACCACCACCATCATCACTGCAAAATCTTAAATGGCTTTGTGTTGTTAGAGGTGCACATTGTACCTCTTTAGGTGTCCTACTGAGCAGAACATCAAGAAGTAGATGTCAACCGTGGGAAAAGTTGGAGTACCATCGGTCCTAGGGGTGCTCCCAGGGGTCCTGGGGAAAGGCTGAGCCCATAGGCATGGGAGAAGTACTGCTGGAAGCTGGCAGGGAGCTCTCACTCCCTGCTGCTCCTCTCTGCCAGATCAGGACAGCTGCATCTCTCTCCATACAGGCTTGTGTACCTTCAGGGCAATAGCTCAGGGGAGGGGATAGAAAATTCAACAGCAAAGGACAAAGATAGGTCTAATTGTAGCAGTTTTGTGTCTTTTAGAGTATAAGACTGCAAGCACACAACACCTGGGCAGCCAAACACGTAAGGGGAGGCTGCCGTGATAGTGCTGTGCCTGTAGTACCCCCAACCGCAAGTGCACTTGAGCATCTGTTACAGAAATGGAGATTTTGTTATTAATAACCCTAGAACACTTACAGCAGAGAGGACTCTTCACCTTGAAAGGAGAGTTACAGGGATCAGTAAAGTGCTAAAAGCTGGGATGCTACTGAACTTTGCAAAGGACAGGGTAAGGAACATTTACAAGGTTACTGGATCTGCATTATCCCCAACTTCCAAATGAGCTCCAGCCTCATGAGTCATCATACAGAGTAGTAATTGGTTCAAATAACCCAATTACTCATCAGTTGACCCATTTTATTTCCTTTGGGCTCTGCCCACAACTGACATCAGACTCTGCTAGTTAGAAAACTTACAGTAAAGAAGACATTGTAGGAGGTCTAGATTATTTTTTTTTTATCCCTCAGTATTGGGCTTTCTACAAAGCAATAGCATGCACAGCTGCTATGTCTGGGTTTCTCATGATTTTGGTGCTTAGTTTTCTGTTGAAAGTCCCCATTCCTGCAGCAAAAGTATTTTATGGTTTCTGAAAATTGTGAGAGAAACCTACCCTCCTGCAAAGGCTTTATGATGTTTTCAAGTGATTTCTAAGGATACCCTAAAAAATAAGACAGGTTTCCATCACAGAGCAGCCTACCATGTCTTCCTGGAAAAGACAACACTAAGGAAATGTTAAATGTTCTGAACTCAAAAACCAGTGAAGCAGGACCAGATAAGAGCACTGTGGATAATGTTTTAACCATGTGAAGGGGTATAGCAAGCTAGCACAACTAGAGGGAGAAAAACCATGTATGGGGAGATTCACTCCTGTTTGTTGCAGGACGGCAGTGGACATAATAAAGACTTGTAAAGCTTTGCTCTGGTAGGCTGATTGTGAACCCGTTGGTTCCCAAGCAGCAACAGCGGAAAATTTTTAATGAATTATCCACAGATGGAGTTGAAACTTCTCCCTTCAGGTTTTTACTCATGCACACAGCACCTGCTGCTAAAAATACTGACTGGAGAAACTACTCTGAGTGATGTCCAGAGTCTCAGTCACACCACACCATCCCTTAACTCTTTCTCTCTGTGTAGAGAAAGAGATATCTAGGTTTCAGTGGGAGCAAGCCACAGAAGGCTACCTAGGAAAAGTCTCTGTTAAATCAAGTATGAGCTGTGATGTTTAAAGAATTTAGAAGCCCAAAGGTACAGTTAATTCCAAGTTGAATATTCAAACCTAGTTGCTTAAATCAAGATTGTTGTGGAACTTTTTTTTTACCTCCCAATGACACCTCTGAGTGTGATTTAACTTAATTCTAATGACTTACCTATTGAGTCTCTGGAAAGGGCGGAGCCTGAGAAATCACGTTCAATGCTGCCTGTTAAATGTATCCCTAATACATCTGCTATGAAGGTTTTTTTTCCTATTCTGCATTCCCTGTTTTCATTTTTGAATCATCTTTATTCTGTAGAAAAAGGGAACTTGGTATAAACACAGAAATCCCCAAAAGCTTTCAGTTCAGATTTCTACAAAATATTAATATTTCCCTTTTATTTAGTAGTTACAACATTTTCAGGTTTTATGCGTGTAGTAGAGTGCTGAACTCTCACCTGGAACTTGGAAAGAGATGCAGAAATGTTTGTGAAAATATTTATAACATGTTTTCTAAAGCTCCTGATTGCTATCTCAAAGCAAAAAATAGATACCATGTTTATGCTGAATTAAACCAACCAACTCATATAACAGTGCCTATTAAAACATACATCACATTTCAACAATATTTTTTTAAATTATAGCTTCTGCAAGTGCCCCTAGAGGAGGGTACTGTAACCTTTAGCATCCAGTGGTAGCTTTCCAGCAGGCAGCTCAGAAAATTGTGGAGAACTCTTTGATCTTTACAGTCATATCCTTCCTTAAAAGATATTGTTCTATACCTAATGAAATGATAAAGCCAAAGTCAGGGACTTTTGCTCTTTGTGGTAGCCTATACTGAATCCCCTTTTCTTCAAAGAAAAGATCATATTTGGAGAAGGCAAAGCCTTAAATGTCCAAAAAAAGAAAAACAGGTTGCCTAACAAGCAAACAGCAAGAAATACTGCTACCAAAGTTATCTTAAGCTTCAATCACCCTTCAGCAGGTCACCACGTTTACAGTTTCCTAATTGCTAGTGCAGTAGCTTTTCACGGACTACCAGCTCTAAATGAAAGTGGAGGCTTTATATCTGAAAGAATGATGTCTTTAGCAGTTAATCTCTCTAATCACAAGGTTTCCTAACTGCTAATCTAGCATTTTGTTATCCAGCAGGGATTTACCCTGTTTCATTCAATCAGATTGCATGTCAGATTAATGGCTTGCTCAGGAGGCAGAGGCTGAGTATCAGTCCCCCACAGGCCAGGGCAGAGGGATGGGGAGAATATCTGCATCCTGCAAATCCTTCCAAAGGATTTCACACTTGGAGGTGTTGAGTAGGCTGCCATTTATTTTTAAGAAACATTGTACATACCAGTGATTCTGCATCTCCACCAGAACAACAACAAAATTAAGTAGTTCTACTTCTTTTGAGAGGAAAGATGAAGCACAAGGATCAAGCACCACATGCATTTGACAGATGATTCTCTTGTCAAAAGCATATCACCACACTAAGTTCCCAAAAATGACAGCTTTCTTTACAGACACGCTTGTTTTCTGCTTTACTAGCTTCCCTTTCCAAATAAATACAAAATTACTTATCTTGAAAAAATTAAACCTCAGGTTCATGATAGATTAAATAATCTTTCTGTGTTTATTAAATCAGCCTCGGTATCTGTAGGGGCTGCTCTGAGGAAAGCTTTCCCAGCATGCTGTCACTGTCCCTGTGTTTGTCAAACTATTACATACGTTTCTTCATATAAAAACGTTACCCCACTCAGAGACAGAACCATGCTAAATTATCTTTCTCAGTTTCTTTTCTTAACATGCAATGTACTCTCATCTCCACAAACCTCCACAGAGTCTGCACCAGAGCCAGCACACTGGTATTTTAAGGGTCAAGACTTGCTCACCTATAAAGAAAAATGAACTGGAAGATGATCTCTGACAGCAGCACCTAGTAACAGCTGGCATTATCAAAATAAAATTGTTTTAAATCAATTCCTAAATAGCATGACCTGTTTGACATAATTATCTAAGGGCTAAATTAAGTGAATATATGTCCTTTTGTTCTGTATTCCTTTTATTGACTTTAATGAGACCTAATGCTAACTAAGAGACATTCAACAGGAAGAGTATATTAATTATTTCTGTTGCTTTCAGCTTTATCTTTGCAGGTAGCTACCAGTGTATGACCAATCCAGCTACCATATGTGCATTTAAAAAAAAAAAAAAAAAGCTGGAAAAGTACACCCACACCATAGAGTGGAGTAGTAGCAGTAGGTCATACACCTCTGTAGCAAATACCATAGGGAAAGCAAGTGCTTGTAACAGCTACTTCCTTACCACAGAGCAGGAGGTAGTGAGGCTGGAGGGGCTTTAGCTCTTGGGCTTTCCTGTGGAGCTATAGGCCCACTAAGGCCAGCTTCCAATGTTCAACAGGGACACTGGACAAGGATGACTTTGCCACTGGAGAACATACTAGTGCCACAAATGGAGGCAATTCCTAACCTAATGTACTCTGCAGAATAGATGCTTGCCTAGTACCAATTTCTGTCAAGGCTTATGCAACTTTAATTACCTGAAATTCATCCATAGGATTTAAACACAGTAGATTTCAGGCAGGTGGACGGTTAAGTCTAAGTGAAATGTGAATTGTTTGTATGTTGTGCAGACTGAATGGGAAGTATTCAGCTGTTCTATCAAAAAGTTTGCTGTTCTATCAAAAAGTTTGAAGATGAAGTAGCTGATAACAAATCCCAAATTTTATCTGATGACAAGCAGTGACTGTAAGAAAGGTAAATTTGCATCGAGAAATTAATTTTTAAGTTCTTCAGCACTGTTCTAGTGAGATGACAGGCATTACTGAAGCAGTTCTTTATGCCACAGTGGCACAGCAGGCAAAAATGTTATGGATGGATTATTTTTAGTTATTAACGAACCAGCTCAGTCATACACCTCATGGTTTATATGTCTAATACGATACTGTTTGCATCTTCTTTACAATCCCAAGGAACTAGTTTATTGGAAATGTATCACACCATACAAAATGTCAAAACAGACATTCAGTACTTTAGTATCAATTCACAATTTCCATAAGCACTTTAAATGCTGGAAGACAATAAACTTATTTACAGACTATCCCAACTTTAGAGTATCTACAAATACTCTGGAGGACAGGATGGTGAATCAAAGAGATCCTGCCAGAATGGAGAGCTCTTCTGACACAGGTAGGATGCAATTCGGGAAGGACAACTGCAAAGCACTGCCCTAGAAGAGCGGCGACAACAGGCAGAGATACAAAAGCATCATCTCTGTGGACACATGAAAGAACCGAGGTTTAGTCCAGCAGAGGCTGAAGGGAAACATGATGACTTTCAAATATACAACATGTTCCTTCAGGGAGGAAATGCTATTCCCTGTCTGCAGAACAGGGACAAGAAGGAGGACAACAGTAATGCAGAGGCATTGGAGCAGGTTGTCTGGAGAGGTTATAAAAGGCCTGAAGCTGAACAGGCCAGAGCTCTCTTAGGATTGCCTTGGTCAATGTGAACCTGTCTTTGAGAAGACAAATTGTCTCTGTAAGCACACCATTTTCGTTAGAAAGGCTTTCTGATTTGGCAGCACTGCCTGGCATACAACTAAGAGAAACTGTCTGACCCATGGTGGCTCGGAATGGATGGTGTGCAGCCCCACTGGAGGATAGCTGCACCGCTGCACCCAGCCACCTACCGGGCTTCTAATTTTATGTCTGCCACTCCAAATTGCCATTATAGAACTGAAGTGATATGCTTTGCAAAGGGTGCACATCAAACGCAGTCACCTGGGTATCTCCAGCTAGGCACTGTGCCTCCCAGCACTCAGAGAACTCAACGGGAGGGCTCATCTTGGGACCACCAGCCCCAGCCCCTCCTGTCCCCACCCCCCAGGGCTCTTCAGAGGGGAATGGGGGCCAATTCAAGGGCAGAGTGAACCAGGGAGAGGGAAAGGGCACGTAACACAACCAGCCATAGCCAAGCCAGAACATACTCTGTGTATTTGGTCATACACAGTAGTGTAATGCTTGTCACATGCTGTCAGTTCCCATAATCAATAGGAAGTGATCAGTATCCCAAGTGCTAGAAAACATGGACAACATTCATCAGCAAATACTTTGATCCTGACTACTTATATCACAGGGTAATGAGCTGAAATAAAAGCAACTCCTGCTGATGACTAGCTAACGACCATAAACTAGGGGTAAGAAGTAGCAAGTCTAAAGCACAGCAGAGGTTCAGAGTGCAGCACTGGTGCACAAGGTGACAGGAAAAATGAACTGGAAAGATATTATGATTCCAACACCTACCAAAGAGTAAGGGATTTTCCTCAACACAATCAGAAGTAAGCTTGCTATTGAGAAGTGGAGATGCAAAGCACTGGGGGAGAGCTGCAAAAGGAGGGAAGATGTGAGCGGAGTCAGCCTGACTGAAGAGAACATGTCAGATAAGAGGGAACAAGCATGTCAAGGGGATGCCATGCTGTTCTGCCATCGTACCAGAAAGCAGTGCATTTTCCCAACTGTAGGAGATACACTCAAGTCTGTTTTCTCTCTCAGGAAAATCCAGTGATGGGAGAACAAATGGGATGAGGATCTTGGGTAAGTATGGCTTAACACTGTGCTTCTCACACAAACTTCATCCCACTCCCCTGTTTCAGCTGGTTACTGGGTTTTCCTTTACATGTGCCCTCAGCCCTGGGCTCTCTCTCTCTGATTCCTGAGGGGGTTTGCTGCTTTGGCCATTCTGGGAGAGCTGCTGCAGGATGGTGTGACTTGGGGCAGGAGCTCTAGAGTCCACCAAGAAGCCCCTGCCAACGAGGCTGGTCCTGGAGCCAGGCGAATGTGCCAGGTAGGTAAAAGAGCTCCAGAGGGGTGACATAGACTGCCTAGAAGACACAGGGAAAGAGGGAAATTGTTGACAAAGAAGCTGCAGTCCTGAATGAGGATCTGCAGGAAAAGGCAAAACCATTTAAAAGGAGGGTGTATGAGATGCAACTTCAACAGGAGAAATAATAGGGAAAAAAATAAAGGAGGGAAGGTGCTGTGTGGGAAGTGAACATCCTATACCTGCATATGAGGGGAAGGGGCTATGAACAAAATTGATTCTGAGTGAAAAGGAAGCAGCCTAAACAAAGCCAGTGTGAGGAGGAAATGAAGGAGAAGGGAGCTGGCACACTGGAACAAGAAAGGGAAAAAGAAAAGGGAGGCAGTTCACAAAAATCAGTGCAAATGAGAGGAGAACTGGTCTTGCTAAAATCTCAAAGGCTATATTTTGACAGACCTAGAGAACACACACAACTTCTTACATGTTGTTCTCCATCCTACAAAGAGTGGGGGAAAATTTAAGGTTATTGTAAATACATAAATATTTTATTTTTCAGGGTTTGACCCAATGTATTCCATAAGCTGGTGACATGCATCAGTAAAGGGGCTGATTTTATGTAGCAATGAAATATTGGGTAGAGCAATGAAGAGTACAGTTATGCTAGTAAGATCAAATATGTCTTTCCAGTATAACCCACATTTCAGAAATTATTTATAGCAGAGCTTTACTCAGTTTAAATCAGCCTAGGCAAGTGTATGAAGTGACTTTCCATGAAAAATATTATCTACATTTAGCCGAGGCTAACAATTTCCCCAAAGTTTACATGAAAATCTTCATGTCATTTACAATTCATTAACTATTATTTGGCAGGCTATTTTTGCAATGAATTACTGACATTTTGAAAGGAGCTATTTGATGATTTAACATAGATTTAAATTTGTGACCTTTGATTTATACAAAATTCATATAAAGTGGGTAAAATGAGGTGTTGACTTACTGCATAAGTCTTGTCTGATAGCTATGCGTAATTTCTGTTTCTGCTTTCCTTACCTTTGAGGTTCTCTGCAGAAGGATTTTTGTGGAAATTTCAGGTACGGATCTGAGCATTCTCCTTTCAAAAAAAAAAAAGTAAAAAAAATTCTCTACTTCAAAATGCTAATAAAGAATGATGCTAATCTAGAGCCAAAGCAGCCACAAGACATGTCATTATTAATATTAATAGAAGGTCAATGTTTATTCAATTTAGCCATAGTGTGTTTTTTTTCATAAAAAATGACTAGACTCCTACATTTATTTAAGAAATACATCACCTCTGTAGGTAGCAACTTACCATGATAGTTAATGTCAAATATTTTTCATTTGAAACTAGATAAAGATACGTGAGGGTTTCTGAGGTTAGGTTGAGCCCCTGAGGCGGAAAAGCAGATGGGGCCAATCTATTCTGAAGTGTCTGCCAGACTGACTCCCAGCTATACCATCCAAAGAAATATTATCATGTATAGCACCAGTGGAAAGAGAAAAACTTTTGCTTTATATGCATACAAGAATTTGTATGCATTGATTCGTCTGCATGTTTAAGTTTATCCTTATTGACCCAAGCCTGTTATCCCAGCTTCAGTGGTTCCATGTACTTCCAGGTGGTCCCAAGCAGAAATACACATTTCCTATCTGTGGAGCATTTCTGCATGTTTTTTTCTCTGTTGTGCAAGAACTCAAATTTCTGCTCTTGGTAAAGCATCTGTCCAAGTTTCCTCATGTAACTCTTGTACATCTGCTTTTATTCTGCTGCTTTTTGCTTTGTTGTGATCTTTAAAAAAATATAGAAGATTGATGTATCAACAGCCAACAGGGTAGTTAAAGGTTGCATGGGGATTTTCACTTCAAATCTGACCTTTCCAGAGTTATTGAAAAAAGACTACTATAATGAGATATATATGTGTGAGTGTATGTGCAGAATCTTTTCTGCTCTTTCTAGATATATTGCAACACTATATAGGGAGACCATAAAATTGAAACTGGAAGGCATCTTGAGAGGTCACTTAGTTCCCCTGCACCAAAGAACAGATCCAGAAATCCACATATTCCTGACAGAGGTTGATCTTTAATTCCTCCAGTCAAAGAGAATCGTAGGAGTCTCAGGGTGGTCCCCTCCTGGGGAGAAGTAGGAAAACTAGTGGTTTCCTAAGGGCTTTTCTTAGGATGTAAAACAAGAAAGAGATTGTGACGTTTTGTTGTTTAGATCAACAGCAGATGAAGGAAAAGAGATGGGTTGCCTGGCATTTTAGCCTAAATTTTGATTGCAAAATGTATTGTAGCTTCAAGGTCAGATGCACTCAGTAAGCTTTTGAACTGTTACAAGCCAAGAATTCCTCACTTTTACTCAAATCCTGCCCTTTCCATATCTAGCTCCATATACCAAGTTGATCTTTGTGATCTTCACCATTGAGCAACTGAGGAATCAAACAGGTCTGCAGTGCTCTCTTGCAGAAACAGGAATGGAGACTTTGAAGAAGTTTTTTCAACTTAAACAGGTGAGACAAAACTTGATTTCATAACTCAACAAATCACCCAAGAAAAACCTTAAAATAGCCAATGAGGCACTGTGGAATTATACACTTACATAAAAGTCTCAGAGGTAATAATTATTGATAAGCATGTGGTTTCCCATAAACTATCATAGGCTGAAAAACTGGTCTACAAATTTAACGGAATAGAGATTCCTCCTGAGATTTTCTGTCTTGTTTTGGCTAGATCAGAAGGATCATGATTGATAACAGCCTCTTAGAAATCTGGCACTTTGAACCTGCAGACTGCTCCAGCTTAGTTGAGGCATGAATTTACAACTTTTTATGAAGATAGGTATGCATTAAAACCAAACCTTTTTCAAAGAGAATTAAAATGTGGTTGTCACTCATATCAAGTTTTCAAGCAGGTGTCATTTCCTACATCATTTAAACTAAAATGCTTGGCCCGCAGTTGTAATAGCAGTATAAGTCTACCAAAGGTTTCAGCCAAAGTCAGGTCACATTATGCTAAGCACTGCTCATGAGTAAAATATAGAACCAAAGTAAGCAGATGACACTTCCCATCCACTTAAAATAGAATTTGCAAGTGAAAGCAGAGAGAAATCTATTACCACTAATTTACACAGAGTCACCCATTTCAAAGGTGTTAAGCTATTTGATCAAGGTCATATAAGACATCTGTGGCAGAGCCAAGAACTAAAGTTAAGAATAGCAAAGTCCCATAGGAATTGCCGAACTCATTTGTCTTCCCCTCATTTGAACTCTTAAATAATAGGAACAAAAGCATAACTAATATGCCCAAAGACTACAGATACATACTAAAGTCTGTACCATATAGACTTTGTATCATGCAGACAGGCATGTTTTCTGGTGGAAAAATCCAATGTTCCCAGCTCTGTCTTGAGCACAAACCCAGTCTACGGAAGGTGACAGAACAGCCCAGAGGTCTTGGAGAGAGGCTGCAGCCTGCTGCTTTAGCTTACTCCACACAGTGTATTTTTTCCCCGTGCTGCTCACCCCTCTTCTCTGACATGCAGAGCAGTGGCTTTTATGCTGCTCCCTGTGGGCCTAGGTTCACATGATGTAGATTCATGCCTGGGCAAGCTCTAGCCAACAATATTTTTAAAATCAGGAAGATCCCAGCTGACAGTCTCAACATTTGATTTGATATTTTTCAGGGACCTCAGAACTACAGAGAGTTGATTACTTTCCTTGGACTGTTTTTCCTCCATTTTTCCAACAACCCACTTCTTCCCCATCTTCCTTGTGGCTCTGTGTCTGTGACGAATAGTATGGAAAGGAATAGCATTTTATCTCATAAAATGTGGAAAATTCTTTTTTGTTAGAAAATTGCACCTATGGTATAGGACACAGTCTAAAGAGTCATCAGTCCTTGCTAGGCTGGTAGCTAGCAAAAGAACAATCTTCCTGGAAATAACAAAATTGGTAGGAACCTCAGGATCTGACTTTGGGAGAAGCCAATCCAAAATCCTGGGGAAAATGAGTTTTAGCATGTTCACTACGTTTTGTTATCTGATCACAAATCTTAAGAATCTGTGTCTTAGAGGGAGAAAACACATTGAAAACTGCAGTGGAGAAAAGAGAGTAGGAGAGCTTGTGAAAGTGACATACAGAGCTGGCAAATTAAATGTCATACCAATGTATTTTACTTGTGGGGATTACTACGCATTGTCCTACTATACTGTCATTAAGAAATATGCCTAAAGGTGATGCTGACAAGGCTTCCAGCAGCACCGGCAGCTCCTGAGCCCTGGGGCAGCAGCAGCAGCAGAAGGAAAGCTCTGCTGGCCCTGGCACCGGGAAGCTGCTTACACACCTCCCACCCACCACCCTCACTCCAAGGTGAGCAGAGAGGTACCTCCAGGACACCCCTGGAGATGCATATCTGGATTTCCCACTCATGAAACACATGTGTGTGTCCAGGATGACTGGCACATCACCAAGCCAGAATGCCGGGGAAAGGCCAGCATTGCTGCACAGCTGGATTGTGCCCTTGTGGTTCGGTGGGGTTTGCATACATTCTTAATGAAGAAACACAGCCTGCTTGTGGGGTGGGACTTCTTGAATGAAGATGCATCATGTACACATGCATGCTGACCATGAACAGGTAATCACGGTACAAAAACCTTAAAGACTACAGTTGATACTTTGTGTCTCTCAAAGGAACTTTTTCATGCAATAACAAAAATGATGGTGCATGAAAACCAGCTCTTCCTGGTCTGAAACAAACTGCTTCTATAGAAATAAGTGGTAGAAAACACAGCTTATTTCCCAGTGGAAATCCTTGTGTATTTTATGCCAGTGCATGTGCATGCCTTGCTCTTCTAATTTTCACACAGTTTTAGGTCCATGAGCTTTTTAAGCAATTATTACAACTGTCATGTGAGACATAGTAAACTTTTCATAACCAATAAAAACAAAGGTGTGTTTAGGTAGCAGCTTATACAGGCTCTGTAGCGTTACAAGATAAGTACACATTTTCTCTCCAGGTTCAAAACACGCAGACTGCCACCACATACACAAACCAAACCAAGAAGGAAAAAGGATATTGTGAAAAGCATGTGATAGGTTTGGCTTTGGTAGCAAGCTCTATCACATGCTTTCTGAGTGACACTGGGCAAGTCATGACTTCTTCCTGTGACATCTGACGGCAACGATGGGCTGGGTTTGGTGTTTTTCATGTGTTCTCCTCATTTAAATTTTATGGTTTTAGGAAAAGGAATTTCTCCCATGCAAGTGAGTGTCTATGGCCTCTGGTGATGAAATGGGGACTGGGAGCCTTCTACCCAAAAAAAGACATAGATATTCAATCTTAGTTCAGGGCCCCAAGTAAGACAATACTATATATACTATATAGATAATATATATATATACTATAGTACAGACAATAAATCTTCCAGATGTAGTCTACAACTAATAGAACAGTACTCTGTCTAAATAAAATCAAGTATCCACAAAATGAAGCAGTCATTTAGGAAGACAGAAGCTGTTCTAGCCTTTGTAATTTAGTACAGCACAGCGAAGTCCCTGAGCCAGCTTGGAAGCAGCCTGGCCTAACAGCACTGTGTAGCACTGTACAGGTTATGGGTTGCTGCACTGTGGCCATTGAGCAAGGTGAAAATGCTCTCAGCATGTCTTTAGGACACAGAAAAATTATGGATAAGCACAATTAGAGATGTTGTGTTCAGACAAATTGATTTTGGTGCCCATATTCCTCAGCTCTTCAGTCCTCCCAAGTCAGATAGAATAAAACAACAGTGAATTAGACTGCCAGCTTATAAGCAGACACAGCAATTGCCTAAAGAGGATCAAACTCACCCTTGAAAATTAATTTTTTTAAGAAGTTAACAAGAAAATGGCATTGCAATGCCCCATGCTTGGAAGGGTTTCGTCCATGTCTTGTCCTAACTACCAACCTCACCAATACAGTGCAGGATCTGAGATGTTTCCAGGTCCAGCCCTGTCCCAGGAGTGCTTTCAGGTCCAGACCTGTTGTGGAGGGCGGCCCCACTGTCAGGCTTCCCAGCTGTTACAACATGCTCTACCACCAACCTGACCTTTATCTCCCACTCTCCCACAACCCTGCCCAAGCGATCACTACCCGTGGTTGCGTGTAGTTGTGATGCTGCATCCAGCCCAATGTAGTTTTGGGGAGAGAAGTAACATCACACCAGCTAAGGGCTAACAAGCCATTTGCCCACCTAAGCAGAATACTGGTACTGTGGTTGATACACAAATACAACTATAGGTCAATCATCTTATCCCTGTAATTGGTGAACAGATCTAGAGCCCTTTAAGCTCTCCTGCACGGCAGTGGGCTGCATACCAGGATTTTCCCTTGAGTAGGGATGCCTCTCAAAATTACTCATTGGTTTAAGGGAATCCTTGCCACAACAGATCCTCACTAAGTGACTAATACCATGCTGAAGTGTGATATATCAGCTAAGTGATATAAAGGATTGATTGTGCTTATATAAGCCCTTTAACACAAACCATTACTAGTCTGGGACTAGGACTGGACCCAGCCACACCTAGACTCCTCTCTCAGAAGGAGTTTAGAAAGCAAGAGGCTCTTTTCTGAACCTTGTCACTCAGCACGACAGTCTCCTTGTCATTTCTGTCTGACCCTGTCCTCTATGCAGTATATAATCAGGTGTGCCTTCCCATCGAATCTTGTGAAAACATTGTTGCATTTTCTATCCAACTTTGTTAAATCTCTGTCAATCCCTATCAATAAATGTACTAGTGCTTCTCTCTAGGAGTGAAATTCATTGCTTCATCTGCAACTCCAACCCAGTGCCCCTGCGGGTCTACATCCCTGTCAGAGCTGGCTTCCCATCACTGGGACTCACACCAGCGCCCAGAAGAGGCAGGATTAGCATATGTCATGGGACAAGACTGCCCGCAGCACTTTGGGCAGCCTGAGGAGGAGAGTCTATTGATTTACTGTAAGGGAAAACGCTGTGTGGTGTCCTAGACCATTATAATCCCATGCTAGTTTTGACAAAGTTTTCAACTTTCCTTTCTGTCTGTCACTCTGGGTTTTTTTTTTCTTTCTTTCTTTCTTTGCCTTTTCTTCTTTTTTTATTATTTTTTTTTCCAAGATACTCCTTTAAACAGGAATATCTTTGCACTGGACAGAGCTGCACCCTCAAGATTTGCATGCCAGGTCTACAAAAATTAGGTAGGGGAGGAAAATGCAAACCTAGTCATTGTACTCCTTCTGACCAAGAAAAGGCAGATATTAGGGTATCTTCTACCTCAAATACCTATTAACTATTCAATTTATTCCACACATGCAAATAAAATCAGTTATTACTTACATGAAATTATATTAAAATCAAGATTTTGGAGAATTTATTACAAAACATGTAGAGACTAGCTTTAAAAGTGCTCAAAGGGCACTTTTGGCAAAATACATTCTGCATTATTCAAGATATTATGCATACTTTGGAGGAACTGAACACAGGCATCAGAAATTAAAGTGATCACTCTGCATCTATATTCCTTGTATTTTGCTGGTCATGAACTTATTTTGCTTATGCTTTCTCAGAGGCTTAAGAAGAATGGAAAATAAAAAGCTGAGAAATGCAGATACAATCTGAATTTCTAAGGAACTAAACCCCTTGACAAAATATTATAAGTAATTGACATAATCTTCTTTTCCCATCACACATGGTTTCAGTTTGGAATTAAAGTTTCACTTCCAATTTGAACTGCACATTTCTTTTAAGATAATATTCAAAATACTAAGAAAAGTAACCAGATAAATAGATTTTAAGTCAGATTTTCTTACTTACAAATGTAGCAGCAGTTAAAAGAACCTGACTGTTCCCAGTTAAAGGACTTTACAGTACAGCATATTACTGACATTTATCTCGCTATAAACAAACACCCACTGAAGAGCAGCACGTTATGGTTAATTAAACAACAACAGTCGGGTGGAGGAGGGAGAAGGGGGAGGAAATAATAGTCATTTAATTTAACTGGAAAAACGTGAATAGACTTGTAATGCAGCTGCAAATTCAGTGAGTAAAAAATATGAGCCATTAAAGTCAGTGCTCTAAGTACTACAAGTAGCAAACAGCAGAAGTTTCCCAGGGCCCAACTGCTCGGTTATCTTTTGTTAGTGGTACCAGACAGAGATTTGTAGCACCTGTAATTTTAAGAGAAGATAGAAAGAATGTATCTAATCAGTATTGGTCTTCCCACTGAAGCTCTCCCATTTCTTTCTTCCAAATGGTGTAGGGTGGGCTGCCTCATCCATCATGTCATTTCTGCCCAGAGGGAGATGGAGCCCTACTGCCAGTAGCCTGGGAGAGAAGCGCTCAGCATCACCCAGGGATGGGCAATTTAAGTTCGTGTTCAAACTCATTCCTAGGTACTGGTAGGCAGACAGCTGCTGCCTGGGACTCCTTTTCGACCTCAGTTCTCCCGCTGTGTGCCCAGCAGCATATAATTTCTGGGGGGAATCGGCAGCCACCTGTGGATGGGCTGCGGTCTGGAGCTCCTGCACTGGTAGGGTGTATAAAGAGGCATATACCTGCAGTCCACATGAAATCAGATGGGTTGCCTTCAGCCTTGGGCTTCCTGTGGAGTCCCCTTCCCAGCAGGATTTCAGATGGTGTCACCAGACTGCTTGGCAAGCCCCAGGCTCAGGGGATGATGAGGCTGGTAGCTCTCATTTCATCATCTTCAGCCAGCTCTGATGTTGCAGGGCAAATCCAGCCAGAAACACAAATACTCCTACCCTGCATTTATTCCAAGCTCATCTTTGCCGTTCTTTTTAAATAATACATTAAAGATGCATTATACAGTAATTTAAAATAACTTTTCATTCCCAAAGTAAGCAAGTATAATTTGTCAGCCCTTTATACACCAATAAATAGGAAGAGAGGGTAAATCTAGCACACTGCTGAAAAGTCAGCCCAGGTTGCCCTGCCCTGGGCTATGCTTATCCATTGTAGAACAACTGTACCTGAGACAAGATGTCTTAGTACTCACCTCATCTCCTTTTTTTTTTGGCCTTGCCTCCAAATCAGGCAGCCAGAGGGAAAAGCAGCAGTGCAAATCGAGTGGTGGAAACTGACACCTTATGCCCATGGTGCCCAGCCAGCTCTGCACCCACTGCTGGCAGGCAGAGAGATGACTTCCACTGCCATCTCTGGAGCTCAGCAAGGGTCTAGGAGCATTATGGATGATCTGAGTGGCAGGGAAACATGGAAAAACTCTGGTCCTACTTCCCACCCAAAACAAAACCAGCTTTGAGATCACACTAGGTTGCTCAGGATTTTGCTCTGTTGGGTCTTGGAATACCCTCCAGAGATGAAGGTTGTGCTCCTGAGTTGGGCTGGGATGCTGCTGGGCACTGGATGGACTTAAAGACATTTTTAGCACAGGTGCCCAGTGAATCAGGCCAAGGTTTAAAGATGAAAAGCATTATCTGGAAACCAGGGATGGTAGCCCTGGGTGACAAGGAACCTACCCTTGACAAAAACTCCCTGCATGAGAGCAAGCATTATGGGTTTTGAATGCCTCAGATGTTCCCTCTAGAAATGACAAAAAGCCACTCCGAAGTCAACATTTAGACTTTGCTGCTTCAAACATTAACGTTTGTAAAAAGATCATAAAAGTATATGAGGTTATTAAGTTCTTAGATTTCACAATGAAAGGTGCCACAGATGAGATGTAAAATTTTTCTCCTGTGATAATCAAGGAAAATGTATTTCTATCTTCAGAGTCCCCTGTTAAACTGTAGCCAGCATGCGTTTCATTTGGGGTTTTATGGAAAATGTGTATTTCAACATCTTTTCTGAAACTCATTAGCTCAATCAATTTTAATCCATTTTCTATCTTCCCTCAGGGTGAACGGAGGAGGAAAGCATAAATAAAGGGAAGAAATTGAAGCAATATCTGCAGATGACATCTTCCAGCAGTAGCACTTCTAGTGTCTGATAACCTCCCACTGACAGTCTTTCTTCCGGTAAAGGCTGTAACAAACTGTTGCTGGGCAGAAGGAAAATGTCAAGCACAACATAAAAGTCATAGCAAACATATACCTCAAACTGCTTGAAGATTTATTGCGAGTGTGTATTTCTCCTTTGTATTGCAGTATTTTGAACTCCCTAGATCTTTCAGAAACAAAATTTTAATTGAGTCATATTTGGAAGACAAAATATATGCTTTTATGTACAGTTTCCTCAATTATCCTTTTGCTATCAATGTATCAGAAAGAGTAGTAACATACTCAGTTATCTAGAAGAGTCTATCCAGGCTCAAATGCTCAGCAGTGTGCTGCCAGTTAAGGAAGAGAACTTTCGACTCCTCTTCCCAAAAGCAAAATAAGTAATAAAAAGCTGCTTTGTCCTGTATCCT
>VZRU01012230.1:22288-36221 GCA_013398155.1 Pedionomus torquatus
TTTTTTTAAGAAAAATAAAAGATGTTTTTGCTTTGTTCCTGCTAGTGAAGCTGTGCCACTGCTTGTATAGGAAAAAGCAATATTCGATAACTAGGACTTTTAATTCGTGCTAGGGTTTTTTAGTGTATGGTAGATGATGTCTCTCTAATAATGAAGCAGCTAGCAAATGCAACGTGGTGGGTGCTGTATTCAGAATACAAATGAACTGGTAGTCTTTTGAAAAAGAGTAAATAAGAGACCTCTAGTGCCCAAGAAGGTTGAGGGCTCTAATGCACTTGAAAGAACTAACACAATGCAACAGCTGAATTGTATGTAATATGAATTATGAAAATAATTCAATATAACAAAAAGCTTAACTCTAATATGTTTGTCTAACATCAAAAATATACTAGTAAGAACTACAGTTGTAAACTGCTTTTTGAAAGAAGGACTCAAAGTGTTTTCTTTCACCACTCAACTGGCCCACTGTGACCAACCCCACAAGGAGAACAGCTCAGAGGAGAAGAGGGAAAAAAACAACCCAACAAAACAAACAAACAATAAACAACCCAAACCCAACAATGATCTCAGGGAAAAATGAACCATAAAGAAGGCTAATCTTATCCCACCATCAGGGAAACTGAAAGACAACCTCAGTTTTAAGTAAGACACTTGCACCAGTGAGTCATGAGGTTTCGTGAGACAGTTATCGAAGAGCAATGACTTCTTCAGCCAGACAGTCCCCCAGGGAGCAGGGAATGCATATATGGTTCAGCCTGACATAAAGTATAAAACCAGGACAAGTAATAATGCAAAACTTTAAGAGACCAATGGCTTGAGCTGGCTTCAACCCATGTTGATGTTTTTTTAATCCATGGGAAAGCCCAGTGTGGTGATGGTGAACATATAGGAACTAGTAACGGGAATAATATTTGTACAGTGATTCAACTGTATATTGCAATTGCTATGTTGTATTTGTGTTGTGATTTCAGTACATTGCTGTATCACTCCGCTAAACTAAAATCCCATATAATGCCAAATAAACCAAATAAGTAATTTGACATTTAGTAAATTTGATAATAAATAAAATTTGATAATAAGTAGAATTGATATAAAACCCTCTTCATGTAGAACATCTGAAAGAACCTAGACAGATAGTATTTGACTCTGACATCCACTGATCAAGTTTATTTTGCAGAAACTGTAAAAAAATTGCTATAATTTTTGTGTCTTCATAGTCTATATTGTAGATTAAGGTTTGTGACGACCCAATGTAGCACATAATGCTCACACATACAGATTTCAAAGCAACATGCCAATTACTATCAGAAGCAGCAGGATGTATGAATGAAGAGAGCTATATACTTTATAGTAATTTCTGGAAAGAACTATGATCCCACTTTTTTTTTATTATTATTATTATTATTCAAATTAATTAATTTCTTTTTTACTTAAGTTCAAAGACGCAGGAGTCCACGGACCACACTGTAGCACTTTGTCTGCCCTAGGAACACATGGGATGAAACTGAGTTTCCAGCTGCCCCTCAGTGTTGAGCATCAGCTGACACAGTCTTATGACACCATTCAGGGTTATGCCTTAGGGCTTAGCCTTAACAGAATCTCCTCTCTTTTGCATTTATCAGACAAAGCAGTATTGTTAATTGGGAGAAAATAATGTCATGATAAAGTTCCTACATGTGGCTTGTCTACACCAGAAACGGTAAGAACAAAAGAGGAGCTACACGTGGTCAGACAAAGAGCCCATATAATATATTGTCTCCAACAGTTATTATCTCCATAAGCAGATACCAGAGGAGAAGAGTGCACAAACATACATGATGCTTCTCCAATGCTCTTTCAATAAACTCCCCACCTTTGCTTGAAGCTGGGAAACTTCCTAATCTAGATGGGGTTGAGAAGCTGTTAAATAGAAGAGTCAGTAGAAGAGGTGTAGAATTAATAAACAAAACAACTAGTAATGATACAAGAGGACAAAGCAGTTTTTGTTTGAGCCTTAAGGATCTCAAATATTAATTTTTGAGGTGTTAAGTGTGGTGTGTTTCCTACCATATAGGCGTCAGAGAAAAGAAAGTGATGACAATTTCTGAAAAGAGCTACGGGAAGATACAGGGAATTGCAGTTTAATAATTCTGCTGCCTGTAGAGATCAGATGATTGGTTGAGAATATAAGAGGGGAAGAAGTAAAAGGAACTTCAGTGATAAGATGAGAAGGGGCAGTATGACCAAAGAAGGGAAGTTACAAACCTGTAAGAGTTCCTCAAAGGGGTTGCCAAGCATGTGGCTGTGAGTAAGCCATATTCGGCTTTCCAAGATGGGTTTACGTAACACTACCTGAACAAAGCTCTTTGCAAGCAATAAGTTCCTCTTATGTAATAATATCAGGTTAAAATATGAGAAATAAAAGGCAGGAATAAGTTATTAGCTGTCCCTAAGGGACATAAGGGAAGCTACCACATGAGTCCCTTTGCAGATGGGAGAGAAGCCACCTCTGTGTTTAACTCGCTCATAAATTATTTGGAAAAGAAAGTGAATGATAGGATAAAGATTGCTGATAGTAATAATTCAGCTCAGTAAAAAGATAAAACGGACTATGAAGAGTTTCAGAAGGAGACTGAGTACCTGGATGGCAAAACAGGCAGACTAAATTCAATGTTTTTAAAGCACAGTGGCACTTATAGGGAAAACCAATCTTAATTAACCAGACACACTAATGAGCTCTAAACTAGCTGTGTATCACTGAAGAAAAAAACCTCAGAACCATAGTGAACAGGTTTTGGGAAATTGCTTGGAGCTTAGTAGTGGTCAAGACAACAAACAGAAGCTTAGAAAAATATTAGGAATAGACAATAAACCAGAATATATTCTTTATCAATATATAAATACACATCTTAAACAAGGCAGGCAGTTCTTAAATGGATGTACAGCAGAACTTAGGAGGTAAAAGGAGGAGACACAGAACAGAAAACGTGAATTAGAGACCTGTTATTCTTTCTTTTTCATAATGCAAACACTTAATAGTATCAGAAGAATTAGTCAGGCAGAAGGTGTAAAAGCAAAATAAGAGGAATGATTATTGGAGGAGGATGGAGGAGGTACTTAAACAGTAACACTCATTTATATGGAAAGTGTACACATTTTCTAAAAACCAAAAGGAATACTAAACCATTAAAGTGAAAAGTTAAGATACAATCTTGGTCTTAGGAAGCCCATATCCTGCAGATTACCGGGAGGAAATAACAGGGACACTCTGTGTCCAAGGTGATTTATCCACTGTCAGAAAGTACGCACACAGCCAGATGGGCCCATGAATAGTCAGTAACACTGTTCCTATGCACTACATTTTGAAAAAGTCCACCAAATGGAATGAACAAATTCACACAAAATGGTAGGAGCCAGCTGCATCCCAGCTTTACTGATGTATGAATAAATTTACCCAAATTCTACCCAATCTTTACGTGCTTCCCATGAGATCAATTTGCCAACATCATTTTCAGGAGATGAAATTTGTTGTGAATACCTCACCTGCTATTACTATTGAGGGTTAGAAATCACATTCTTGGTTGTTTTGTTGTTTGTTTTTTTTAAGTGATACCATAAACAAAGGAAATTCAGATATAAAATAATTGCCAGTCTGCCAGGAGCAGGATGCCAAGAAGTTTGTAAGCAAAAACTGTTTTCCCTCCTTCATGATTCTCCTTGTTCTTCTGCATTCAATTTTCCCCATCTTTACTCAAAAGGCACATATTAAGTTCTTTCAGCAAACCTAGCTAATTTGAAGTTTATTTCCTAAATGAAAACATTTTCAGGTTGTATGTGGTATGTCCAAAACAAATGAGATCTGTAGGCAGTTTCCAAAAAGATGATGAAAAACCATTATAAGGAAAAAAACATAACTTTTTTCAATGTCTAGGAACTTATCCCTTGTCTTCCACCACCCTGAAGAATATTTCTGAAAGATACTAGGTACTGACAACCATATATTATGTTCAGATAACTTGTATAGCAGTATTTTTCAATGTCCCTAAATAAAAGCAACAGATTCAGAAATGATCACAAGATACAAAGCAGATGGGGAAGAGTCCTTATTAATATACAAATGGAGTACTGTATTTCAATAAGGAACAAAAATTTTAATTTTCCTTTTTCAAAAGAAGTTCTCATTTAGCATGTAAGTTTGATGTTTTGGATAAGACATTACACTGGTGTATAGGAAAGTTAAAATGTTCAAAAAGCTGCATTGTTGTTCTTAACTCCTACAAAAAATTCTAGTTCTTAAGATGGAAATCTTGAAATAGATCACTCTTTTACAAGGGGGAGTAACTTCCAATTCAAGTTTTAATTAGCACAGTATTTAATAATGTTACTAAGTTATCTTTTGTGGTTATAATCCTAGAAAGGATGATCTTCATGCAGCTGAGACATTCCAAATTCTATAAATAAAAAATGGAAAGGACACAATTTATTATGCTTAAAATCAGGGGAATGTTTACTTTAATGCATTACAGCATGAGCTTTAAATAACATTTATGACAGTTTGCAAAATTTATTACCAAAGTAGTTATTTGCATTAGCAGATTCCTGGATATAATCACTCGCCAGACTCCCACCTTCCCCATCCTAGGTTTTCACTAGCTTCAGCTGAAGTGATTTGTGATTCCAAAAAGATGCAGACATCAATTATGGACTTTTAAAATTCATTTTCAGATACCCAATGGTGACAACTATATTAGGCTCATCTCATTCTGCTCATAACACTTTCCTTCTTGCTGGATCTTTGGAATCAGTAGGCTGAAATGTACAGGGGAAGAGGGACATATTTGCTTCTTAAGACTCATAGGAATAGTCTATAATTATCCTAGTGACTAAGACCTTTTTTCTAAAACAGTCACATTTACTAAGCTTTAATGCATTTCGTGACAGTGCATAATACAGAGCAGTATGTTGATGCTGGAGTACAAACAGCGGGTCACAAAAAAATGTAGGGTTCCTAGGTTAACTGGGACACAGGTATAAAAGAAGGAAAAAATCAAAGAAGGATCTAGGTGAGATGAGCTTTAAATACAAGACAATAGCTGATTTTATGCCGAAAATACAGAACTGCAGGGAAAGTAACATTGTTGACTGAAGGACATCAAATCAGGGTTCAGGGAAGCTTTGCCCTAATCCTGTGTTGTAATGACAGCTTAAAAATTTGGTATTTTGATGAGTTCTGAGATTGACTTAAACCTCTTTAATTTGGCTTGCTGGTATTTAATCTTTTAACTTTGCATTCTTAATCAAAACTCAAAGCAGACCTTTAATCTTGTATGTATAAAATGGAAGATTAGAGGACCCTGACCTGCCTCTGGTAGACAGCTGTTTGCTTCCCCTTTTCCTTCTCTTTCTCACAGTAACAGCAAGAGAGAGTCATTTCAAACCTTTAGGAAGGTCTTAGGAGAAAAGGGAAAGAACAGAAATATTCTCTGACAGAAAAGAATCGGAACATTTCTCTTTCTTCAGTGAAGAATTAACATCTGTCACAGCTACTGCATGTGTTTCTTTTAAAACATCATGAACGTGACAAGAAAATAGTTCTGGTTTGGCCAGATTCCACATTGAAGAGGGAGAGCTATACTCAGGTGTCCCCTGCCCCTAGAACACCTGAGACCTCTGCAGGGTTCTGGGCCTATTCGGGTTTAGTGCCGCACAACTGCAAGACAAGGCTGAGTTCACAAAAGGCTTTGTACAAAGCTAGGAATTGTGTTTATTGATAAAAACTAAGGCTGTGATGATACTTCTACCAAACGTGTCTTGTTTTCTTATGAATTCTTTGCAGTAGGGGCAGATTTTATTTTTTTTTTTACATGAGAAAAGCACACAACTCCTTTAAGACAGTTAGGTGCTCTTAGATACCAAGAAGCCCCTTTAAACCTATTTAGTATCTGAAGAAGATCATGGAGGCATTATGTTAAGGCACTTTAGATGGCCCCAGCTGCAGGGGCCTCACAGTGGGGACTTAGAGGAGCAAACAGCTCCATTTGAACCAGCACCTCAGCAGACATGTGAGGCATCACAAGGTGCAGTAACATCTTCTTTCCTCTTCCTGTGTATTTCTAGCCATCTGGGCCACCCATGCAACCTCCAGCAACAGAGCATTTGAAGAGGTCCTCAGACCACTGGTCTAGAGGCTTCCCAGGCCACCAGGCTGCTCTTCCCTGTGACCAATCTAGAAATTTGTCTCACTTTGCCACAGCAACACAGCCCCACTCCAAGGTTTTTTCTCAGATTTAGCATGAAGAGGATCATTATGGTATGGGTGATTTAGTTAGTCCAAAAGCAGCCATTGTTATTTGCAAGGGAGATCTGGGAGAAAAGGGAAAGTCACCTCTCTTTTTTTGCAAACTTCACTTATTCTGCATACATCAAGTTCCTGTCTTGTATAGAAACCTCCATGCATCTGAGTTGCCTGAGAAAACTGTTCTTGATTTTCATTGCATGTATCTGAGTCGAAGTCATTTAACGCCATGAAAATCTTAATCACCCACATTAGGAGAAGAATCATCTTGATTTCACAAATGATTTTAACTTCCTTGCACTTTCCATCATAGTCCTGCAAAAAGGAAAATTTTATTTTACATCATCAATAGTGGTGGTTATCTTGGTTTTTCTGTTTCTGAATTATTCAAGTTATTTAAATAGAAAAAAAGTCTATAGAAAAGTAATTTCCTGAAGTTCATTAAGGGTTTTGAACTATTTTCAACTGGATGCCATCGAGTTAGAATGAAACTTTTCTTAATCTGGATTGTTTCCTTAGAGAGCACATACAGCGGGATAGAATAGCAAAAAATATTTGGGGTTTTATTTAGGTGAGTGGAGAAAAGTCAAAAGGAAAAAAACATTCTCCATATGAACCAGGAAATAAACACAGGAAAAAATATTCCTAAGTGAATAAAGAGAACATTTTCAGTATGTTTTTCTGACATCATTACTTTAGTGCAGTGCATTTGTAAGCATAAATTTTATTTACATAATCCAAGGCCTAAGATGAGATCTTCCTCCCTCCCTTGAAGATAGTTCAGGTTTAAGAATCTTTTTAAAAACAGCCCCAACCAAAACAGGTAAGACCTTTCTCCACCTCTTTCATATTTAGTAAGCAGTCTGTTACTATAACTAAAGTGGTAAGACTGTTTTTTTTCTTGTAGTGGCTCCAGTCACAACTCTTGATCTTTGAAAGGAACAAGAAAAACTAGTGTAAATAACAAGGAAGATCTTTGATACTCAAGTTCAATATTGGAATGGAGAAAGAATTCAGCAAAACAGAGGTTGGTCATTCAGCTTTTTGGAAGTTACAACCAATGTCTGACTATGGGAGAATCGAAGAAGTTGAAGTGTTCTGTAAATATTCAGAAGTGTTCCCACATCCTTGTTAGGATTTCTGGAAACATTATCAGTGAAGTCAGTAAGTCACCATGTGATCAGACAGTCCCAAATAGGACCAAACAACAGCTGGTATTAAAAGGTTTATTTATTATAATAATTAATATATATAATAATAAAATATATAATAATTATTTATTAGCTGTTTGGATGTTTTATCGATTCTACTGCTTTTTTTCCTAATTCAGATAAAAAGTATACCTCTCATGTAAAATTTTTACTAATTTTTCTCAGCATTATTATCCTTACACAAAATACTATATTATTAAAACAATAAAAATAAAATAAAATTAAAAAGACCAGTGGCTGCACATACACAAATTGAGGCAAACACATGCAATTTCTGCAGTGTGCTCGAGCAAAGCAGTCTGATCATTTGCAGCTTGATGGAGAAAGTAAAGAAGTTGCTGGGCCATCAAGTAACCAGCCTAACACCAGTCACCCCCTTCCTCTCCTCAGCACAACTGGCAAGGATCTTCAACTTCAGCTTCTGAAATAAGACATTTTCTTGAATTCAAGTTCTACTGTTACAAGCATATTCAATACTCAGTGATTATTCCTGACTGTGGCTATTGTCTGCACTTACAACTGGCTCTCTTTCTTGGGAATCTTATCTTACTAAGTAGGTTTCTTCACAAAGAGGAGGGGGGAAAATTGAGAAAACATATCTTTGCTCCATTGCCTTTTAACATCAAACCAAGTAAGTCTTTGAATTAGACTTTCAGTGATATTTACAGTTAGACTAAAGTAATTTCACATGACTGCATGAACTTTCCTTCTCTCTATCTGTTTCTAATCTGCAAGCCTCTATTAAAATAGAGCATATTTATACTGATTTTTTAATTATTTTTGTTTCTTCCTCTAGATGTGATGCTGTGCTCAGCCAACAGAGAGTAGAAGTCAAGAACTGATCTATGGAATTGCTCCCCACAGTTTTGTTATGCTCAATATTAGTCAAGTACCTTGTAGACAGGGATTGTGAGGCTCAATCTTAGAGCTTCAGCATAGCTTTTAGGCCCAGCTGACAATCTTTAAGTTATATATTAGATAGATGGGCACTGTCTGGACACTAGGGCAACCTCAAACACTGAATCAGCCTGTTAGGCTTAGTTTACTAATGTGTACAATTGGGCTAACATTTACTGGTTCTGCAACACTGTTAAAATCTATTTGCTAACATTTGAAACGCATACAACTAGCAGCAGTAACCTGCTATCCAAAATCCCCAACTGGAAGAAGACTCTACTTAATAAGTATTCAATTCACTGTAGATTTCTCAGACATTCTTCAAATAAATCTAAAACCAGGAGACTTGGTCTGCTCTTCACATTACTTTTTATCCTCTTGTCTCACACTCTCAAAATATTTGATGCCCACAGTTACTATAAGGAATAAAGCTTTAACTAAACAAAGTATCTCCCAATGATTTTTCAGATTTTCTTTTGGTCTTTCTAACTATGCCAAGAAGGCTCTTGATGAACAGTCGCAAGATGACTAGAAGCTCAGCAGACTTCTGATCCACTCACCTCATCCAACTAACACAGATGCCCATGGGCTGTCTGGATGTGCCCATCGATTTCACTTGGCCTGAGGCTGAGCTGCAGGTGTGCTAACTTATCAGATCTGTGGTTATACAACTGGGATGAAAGCACTGTAGAAGGCACCATTTGGTAGCTACTGAGGCCTGCTTCCAAGTTCACTGTCTGGTTAGGCAAAAAGTCTGGTTTTAAAGCTAGCCTTACGATAGCCTTTAAAATGCAACACCAAAATTGTCCATGTCAAATTATACAACACAAGAAATACTTCCTTTCAGCGGTTTGTAGGTTCCCCTAACTTCAACCTCATTTTCTGATTCATTTTTCCTGAATTAAAAATTCTTGCTTTCTCTCAAACTTGTTTTGATTCTTCAGACTACAATATGGTTTTCTGCCTGTTTTTTTCACCAGTATAATTCCCAGTTATGCTTGTTAGCTATTTGCTTTCTTTTAATACATCTATTTGCTTTCTGTTAACACATAAAAGATGCTTTATTGGCCAGTGCTTTAAAACATCTTCTATTAACCTGAAATTTCCATTGACCAAGTTAATCTGATTCCTGGAATGAGGAGTCCTCTGAGAAAATCCACCACCAAGCCCTTAAACTGTGCTACTTACTTCCATTTCCAGCCTCCCCTGAGCAAAGCTGGAGAGCTGTCAAAGCTTTCAGTACCATCATTTAAAGTTATCTTTTCCAATTTGGCTAGCGAGGTTGACTAGTGGCTTTCCATTGCAATGTCTAAAGGGTGCTTTGATGTCTAGTGCTATAACAACCTTTCTTTTAATCATGTCTCCCCTTGAAGTGTAATAGCGAGTGCCATCAAGTACATAAGACATCACATGAGCCTAACAGACACAATACATGGGAAAGCCACATGCCTCAAATGCTACAGAACACCTATCTTTAGGCAACCAAATCCCTCTGCTAGCATCCCTGATAGCAGTAGCAAAATTAATCACAATCACAGGTATTTTACCTTGGAGTTTTCTATGCACCTAGTCAGATAGGGATATTTTTATGCAGCAATCACATTGCTTATTGCAATCACTGTTCCCACAGTAAGCCCTAATTCTCTGAGTTTCTTCACCCTTGGAAGAGCACAGAATTCAAAAGCATATCCTTTCAAGTTAGCCCAGGTTCACACAGAGTATCTCAACAAGAGGAATCTTTGCCATTTAGCAAGGTGCTTCAATTTGTCTTAATACTTCCCTTACTATTTTGTAATAAGGCCGTGTTATAACCTACTTTTTTTGTGCCCTCCTGCTAGATCCACTGACACTGCAGCCACGTTACACTACTTAGCTATGAGACCATTCAAGCCTCAGAGCAGAGCTGAAGAAAACTACCCAACTTTAGAATTTCGTGCTACGATCCTTCTACAGAAGAGAGCTGAAACTCACACCTTGTGGGCACCAGGGGACCAGATGAGAGGTGATAAAAAAGCCATGCCATTACGGAGCAGATCTGGCCTCTACAAGAGAGATTTCAAAGTAGCCCATGAATTTCGGACACAGTGACTACTGCTGGTTTCCCTGCTTCAGATTATCTGTGAAGGAGGTGAAGGCTGGGGATGGTGAAACTGTAGCTCTTGACCTGCACATGCCATTTGCCCTGCAACAGTCATTTATCCATTGGGATCCTTGACTGCTCAGTACTAATGTTGAAGACAGTGGGAATAATGGAACACGACAAAAAAGCGCTTATTTTGATGGTTAGTAAAAAATAAGGATGTACCATACCTAGTCTAATTTACAGTTTAGAGTTACAGTCACAAAAAGCAGAAATGATTAAGCCATCATTTTGAAGAACTGTGTTGGAGGAGTCATGACTAACATTACATCACTTTTTCACATGTTTTACTTCCTGAGTCACCCAAAATAGGCTTTAAAGGGGATAAATAGAAGAAAATCAGTAAGAGCACAAGACTTCCCTTCAGTCTTGCACAATATTTTTCTAATTTGCCAAAAAAAAAAAAAAAAAAAATCGATGACATTCTAGCAGACAGGAAGGAAAGGATGGTCTTGGATCCTACTAATTCATAGACTTGACTGGTGATGCTGCAGGCTGATGGTCTTGCAGCACACAAAGGATTAGGATTTTTCTTTTGTATGACCAGTCACAAATTGGGAGGAATAGAAAAGGAAAAAGGACATTACAAAACCAGGAAGCTTGTGCAAAGAGGGTGGGTTTTTTTTCCTATATTAGCTAAAAACACTGAAGCAAGGTCTGTGATCTAGCCAACTTGTCAGCACCCCATCAGTGTTTGTGAACATCAAGGATGTTGTGGTGTTGAGAGACATCAAGCTTATTCATCAGCATTGCTCAGTCTGACTTGAGATTTAAAGGGAAAATTAAAACTGCCATTGCTTATGAATAATTTGACTTTTAAAGTATTTATGCAAGCACTCATAAACGCATCAGCTGAAGTGATTATGTCTCCAGCTGCTGCAACTTATTTTCTGATGGGAGAACAAAATCCAAGAATGGATTTTTCTTAGCATAGATAGATACAATGCATTCAGCACAAACATGACTATTTTCAAGTGACAGACCACCTGTAGGAGATGGCTATAAATGAACAGTTTTGACAATGTGATGCCTTCTGCAACGGTATGTGAGATCATGTTTCTCCCGGAGGTATTTTCCCTAGAAGAATTACCACATCAAAAAGTTGTAACACCAAAATGCCAACCCCAAACAGCAGCTGTTGGATCTCTAAACCTCAGCCTCAAATCACAGCTCCTTTGGGGAAAAAAAATCCCAAACTCCCAACAACGCACAGCAGCTGCGTTCTCAGAGTAACTTTTTGGGTTGATAGATTTCCTGAATTTGTGAGCCTGCAAGCAATGTTTCAGCCGTAAAAGTATCTCTGAAAGTATTGGAACATATCACATGGCAAGGGCCCTGGTTAGAGCACTTCCTCCCTCCAGTTTATTTCTTCCCCATTAAGAGCTCCACAGGGTATCCCAGGCAACAAAGAATATTTTTGGAATCAGATACCAGATCATCTTCAGATCAACACAAGAGGAAAAGAGTAGAGAAGGATTAATGTGCTGTCTTGTTTTATTGCTTAGCTGCATCCATGTTTCAGGCTGTATTGCCAGTTTTAGAGTTCTGTGTTAAATATACTCTCTGGGCTGAAGCATAACCATTTGATTTTCAGATGGACAGAAATAACTCTTGACAGCTCAAAAAAAGAATTTCTTTTAAGCTATTTTTGAGATGGGAATTATACACAGGTCATTTTCCGTTACTAAGAAAAAAGCATTTGATGTGGAAATTCCTCATAACTATAAAGTAATAGGGGAATATATGAGCTTTGAAATATGAATTTTCTTTTTATGATATCTGTATGTTCTTGCTTATGATATTTGCATTTTAATATATTGAAAACACTTTTCTACATATTGTTGTAACAAAAAGCTGTTTTCCAGTTTACCTTGTCATTGCCTAAGCAAATTAATATCCCTAAAAGCACTTCTATTACTGGGTCTATAGGAAGACCAATATAAAAAGGTAACTATTTTTGGTAATATGTTTATGGCAAAATTTTCTGCCATAATATCGACTAACAAGTTTGGGTATTTTTAAGCTGATGAGGGAAAAAAAAAGAATATGGAAGAATTTACTGTTAGCATCTGTGTGCTACTGAGTTTTTCAAGTATTTTAATCTATATAAGCAATCAAGGACTACACAAAGCTTCAAACTACAACTGACATGCTAGCTTGTTACTTAAAAAAAAGTACACTCTTCGGCTTAATCTAGCATACTGACATCAACATGAAGGATACCACCGTAGTTTCCTAGGAAAATAAAATAGGTGCCTATTTTTAATTACCTCTACTAACTCTTTCGCCTTCCTCCTTTTTTGGAGAGCAGTGTTACCCGTCAGCAACTGAGAGCTGCAGATGATGTTGTGTGAAAACAAATCTTTTCTTCCACAGCTCGGTTTATTCCATTTGTTTGTACCAAATACTTGGCCTCGCCTGGTAACCTTGGGCTTGTTTGAAAACAGCATTTTCCTTCTTTAGGCAGGAAGGAGTGTCCACCAAGAAGGGAGAAAGAGGCAAGAGGATCACCCTCAATTTCATTCATGGAAATTACCTCCCGGTATCTTGCTGCACAGCATGCACAAACTGGCAAGATCATAATTTCTTGACCACAAACTATGGATGCTATTAAGTCCCTAAAAGCAAAGTGGTATGATTCAGTAGCTTGATTTTTAAACTATAAACTATTTCAGTCTCTAAAAGGCCGTGCTGGCACAGAATTTTGAAAACTCTTCTCTTTTAGAAAATAAGTAATGTAAGCTCCTTCAATACCACATGCAATCTTTAAAAGGTGGTAAAACACTGGTAGGCCAGGACTCAAGGCAACCTCAATGTCCTCTCCAACTTCGGTATATCCACAATGCAGAAAGCATCAGGAAATACTTTGTTAATTTTATTTATTTATTTATTTTAAATGTTGTGCTCATTTCTGTCTTGAATTCAAGTCCATAAGATATGATACAATACACCTCAAGACTGAAAAGTTACAGTTGGAAAGTATGCATTGGGAATTCAGACCCGAATGCGACATAAAAACATCAGCAGTTAGTATGCTGCATTTGCATTGTTAATCAGTCAAAATTAATAAGGTGTTAAACAATTTGCAGGTTGAAAAGCGAGGTATTGAAGTTTGTCTTTTAAACCTTTTTTTCTTTTAAAATAATTTAAATTAGCTTTTCCGCTACTTTTTGGGTTTATTAAAATCAACAAATACTGATTTAGTTCTCAGTTTGAGAGGGACTAATGCAGGCAGAGTGCAGTATCATGCTGCCATCTATAGTCAGAAGAAGAAAACAGACTGCACAGTTCAAATAACAATAGCAGCTGCTGGATAGCGCAGCATTTGCAGAACAGAAATGATCTGGGCTTCTGAAGAGAAGAGTGATGGAGAGACAGGTAGAGACCCATTTGTGTGCTGGCAATCTAGCC
>VZRU01012232.1:0-35461 GCA_013398155.1 Pedionomus torquatus
GATGCCTTCTCAAGTTGGAGTAAGAAGGCATTGTCGACAGGCTCCTCCTGGTCAGATGGCCTGTAGTAGACTCCCATCACGAGATTTCCTCTGTTGTTACGATCCCTAATTCCTACCCATAAGCTTTCAACCTGCCCATGGCTATTCTTCAGCAGTAACTCCTCACATTCTAGTCTTTTCTTCACATAGAGGGCAACACCTCCACCCCTTCTTCCTCTCCTGTCCCTTCTGAACAGCTTGTAGCCATCAATGGTCACTCTCCAACCATAGGAATCATCCCACCAAGTTTCTGTAATGGCTAATATATCATAACTTTCCTGTAGCAGGATAGTTTCCAACATCTAAAGATGTTACCAACTTAAGCTAAAATGGAATAATGTTTTACAATTTGCTGTGGAGAAGCAAATGTGGAGGCTGTTTGGTGTCAACAACCTATGTTATCTAGTAAACATCAATAAAACCTGCAACCCACAACTCTGAATAACCGGTGCAAAACTTTCATGATTTCTAACTCTTACAACATAGAGGTAACAGCGTTAACACATGGGAACGTCAACCTGTTTTCTGAATTTTGGTAAATGGTGTGATTTAAAATTTAACACTAACATGTTCTATCTTTCCTCACATTCCTTTCGTTTACATCCTTCATTGCAGAGCTGTTATGTGCAGGGCAGTCTATTTGGCACTACTGCCTTCCCATAGGGTTCCAGTCATTGTGATGCAGTCAGCAAGAAGATATAACTTCTCCATTGAAATACACGTACTTCAAGAATATCACATATTTGTTTTCAGATATAAGACAGAGATAACAAGCTCTCTCTCACCTTATTGGATTTCAGTTTTGTTGGTTTTGTAAGTTCCCTTTTTCAATTATCATGTCCTGTCTATACAGATAACTCCCCACCCTCCCCAACACACGAAAGCAAATACACAGCTGACTCCACACCCTCTTCTCTAGTCACAAAACAGGGTGTTTAAAGTCAATGCCCCTTTTCAGATTTCTGGGGTTCTTGATCACATATGCCTTCCCCAAGGGAGGAGGAGGAAGAAAAATCCATCACATTGGTCTTCGTGCATGATGTGGCATTTTCTTAGTACACATCCCAGCTTCCTTCTGTTGTATTCTTTTACTTGGGATAACCGAAATTCTACTTTTTTGACTTTTGTAATAAAAAAAATAATTTAAAAACCCCAGTATTTTTAAAATAATAAGAGCAGGCATTATTTTTAAGAGTGCATATCTTTCAAGAAATCAAACAATCCTGACTAATTTTGAAAATATATATTATTTCAATTCTCTTACCGAATTCAAAATTGATATCGAGGGAGGTAAAAAATGCCTGAGATTTCAAAAATTATGGGCAAGATAATCCTGTCCTCTGCTCCTCCCAGTCAAAATGGCATTTTTTCAAAATAAAAAACCCCAAAGTGATAAATTTCTGTAAGTCACTTCTCATAAAGCAATTTTCTATGCCACCTTAAGAGAAAGAAAAGCATTACATTTAACTCAGTATGTTAAAAATATGCCTAGGTGTATTAATGACGCATTAAGTCTGAATTAAATCTATACAATATTAATACAGAGGCTGCACTGTACATGGAAGTGTCAAATGTTAACATATGTAAATTCAGGAAATAAGAAAAGTTATAAATGGACTCAGTTACATGGACTCAATGTTACAGACAGCTACAGAAATAACTCTTTTTAAACATTCTTTGAAATTTTTGCAGTGTTCATTCCCAGAGGACAAACATTTCTCCCCATTTCCTCCATCATTTCTGCAAGCTATGCAAGAGTTAGCTCTTAGGTAGTTACTGGGAGAAGGCAAATAAGAAAGTCTTTCCTCAGTACAGCTATGACAAAAGTGAAGGGTTTTGCTGGAATCAAAATGGAAAAAAAAAAAAAAAAAACTGAAAAAATCTCAAGAAGTAACTGAATAGCACAGGTTACTGTCATAACTGATTGGAACCATTCAGTGTAAAAATGCACCCAAAGCAGATGAGAACAATAAAAGCATTGTTACATCTACATGATGATAAATTTCAAAACTGAAGCACTCATAAATAACTTATGCAAGAGAGGCACTTAGTAAATGTCACAGCAAAAGTGTTTAATGTATTCCTGGGATATTAAAAAGGCAAACCATCTGCAAGCATAGCAAAGTTTCTTGACTGAAAACAGAAACTGTACCACAGTGCCTAGAATACTATCTCTGATTCTAGTGCCTACTCCTTCAAGAAATGCAATGAAATTGAAAAACATTTAGAAGGTAATTCATTAAAAATACTCAGTGGTTAAAAAACTACCACTTAAGCAGCTCAATTTTTCATTAGACTGAAGAGAAAGTTGAGAAAGAATTTGAAAATTAGTAGAGAATCATAGAATGGTTAGAGTTGGAAAGGACCTTGAAGATCATCGTGTTCCAACCCCCCTGCCATGGGCAGGGACACCTCCCACTAGACCAGGTTGCTCAAAGCCCTATCAAGCCTGGCCTTAAATACATACTTCCAGGGATGGGGCATCCACAACCTTCCTGGGCAGCCTGTTCCAGTGCCTCACCACCCTCACAGCAAAGAATTTCTTCCTAATATCCAATCTAAATCTCCCCTCTTCCAGTTTAAAACCATTACACCTTGTCCTATCACTACGCTTCCTGACAAAGAGTCCCTCTCCAGCTCTCCTGTAGCTCCCTTCAGACACTTGAAGGCTGCTATAAGGTCTCCCCTGAGCCTTCTCTTTTCCAGGCTGAACAGCCCCATAGGAGAGGTGCTCCATCCCTCTAATCATCTTTGTGGCCCTCCGTTGGACCCGTTCTAACAGTTCTATGTCCTTTCTCTTTTGAGGACTCCAGAGCTGGACACAGGACTCCAGGTGGGGTCTCACAAGCACAGAGTAGAGGGGGAGAATCACCTCCCGTGACCTGCTGGTCACGCTTCTTTTGATGCAGCCCAAGACACGGTTGGCTTTCTGGGCTGCCAGCACACACTGCCGGCTCATGTTGAGTCTCTCATCCATGAGCACTCCCAAGTCTTTTTCCTCAAGGCTGCTCTCCAGCCACTCTCTGTCCAGCCTGTATTTGTGCCTGGGATTATTTGTGCCTGAGATACTTATGCTGTAATTTTTAAAATTTATTTTATAGTGGAGATAATTGCACATCAGAAAAATTGTAGTGGGGAAAGGAGCAAAATATCTTTAGGGAAAATAGGTGCCTTTCAAGAACCTGGACAATAAATCCAAATTCTGGAGGAAATAAGATCTGTAAGCTATATGTAAAAACAAAAGGGACATCTGTACATCCAAATCTGCTAGTAGCAATAATCGTTTGTGACATTAAACTGAGGTCTTCTGGTTTATTCCACAATGCACAAAGAGGAGGGAGGGGCAATAAGAGGTATATTGTCATTATGCTCATTAAAATATAAACCCTGGCAGTTTTGCAGTAAGAAGGATACATACTTTAACATTCGTGTTTTGAGGCCTTAGCCAGTTGCCTGCAAGGGTCAGGTAGTACAGGATCAGGATCACTCCACTTTCCTAGTGGATTGTAAAGCTTCTCAATATTATGAGAAAGCATCCTTATTTTAAGGATTGACAGCTTAATTAACACCGTAAGTTATAAGCTTAACATTCTCATTCTTTAAGTAAAGCAGTTATCACAAACAAAAATGTCTGTACTAAAGAACTTTGGACTCTCCTTTTCAGTAAGGGAACAACTTGGAGACGGAGGAGGAAGCGCATCAGAAGAGCTTGTGCTGCTCCTCAGACCTATCACTCAACTGGCAGCACTATGCGGTCAGCTCCCAAAGAGGATACTTTCCACTACAGCACACGCTTGTGCACAACCAGAGTAGTAAAACAGAGGGGGAAATAATACAAGGAAAATTTGGCCCAGAATAAAAATAGATTGGTTTCCTGCTGCGACCATCCCAAAATTCCTGAACAATTGCCTGCGGGAAGCTTCCCTGGCATGCAGCCTGTTCAGGACAATTCCGGGTAAGGAAAAGTTGGTCGCTTGGACGTCTGGGCTCTTCGGCTTCAAAAGCAGAGAAATGAAGTCACGACTGCGAGTCAAAATGAAATGGAACCAAATCTCTGAACATGCAGATCATTAGCAGCTTCTCCTAAGTCATCCAGCTGGACTGGATGCCTTAAGAATGTTCTGAATTTTTTAAAAAAAATTCCTACTCCATTAGTTCCATGCTTTAAAAGTTACAGAGTGACAGGAGCTCAATGCTGACATAAGAACGAAAAAAATTCACAAGGTACTAGCAAATTCAGTCATAAGAGAAAAGCCACTTCTGTGCTAAAAGTTCAAATATACAGCAAATCTGACATAGATCAAGACGAAATTATGCTAAATCGCTGCATTAAAAAAAACATCCAACATACAGACTACAATTAAATTGTAATTGGATTTGTCATTTCAAAGCATTAGCATTATTTCCAGATAATACAGGGTGACACACTCTTATGCTAATAAACAGAAAGTTAGCAAAGTAAACAAACGCTGTGTTTCTACTGTAAGGAAATATGTGCGCCAATGAAGCAACCTTTTCAGCACAGAAGTAATTTAATACCCAAACCACATGAAAAGTGATCTCTCTGGGAATAGCACAGCTGCTAAAATCCAAGTCGGTTTTTATTAAATCATCAAGTCTGCTTATGTAAAACAGGGCTCTCTTAAAATGACCTCCAAGAGGAAATGATTTGCTAACAACAACAAAAAAGATACCTGCATTTAATTTATCTACATCGATGTGTGTTATTATTGTTTGTATATATCAATACATCCTGGATTGGATATAAAAATTAAAAAAAAAGAAAAGCTTATTCTAACAGCTTAGCTTCTCAGGCTCTACCATCATAAAGTTTTTCCTTTTTTTTTTTTTTTTTTTTCCTTTAGATAACACATACAAAATTTCTGCAAAGCATACTTCTGGAAAAGATGAGAAAATAATCACTTTAGTTACTGCTGAGCTTTCAGCTATTCAAGAGGGTAGATATGTGATTCTAAAAATAACAGCAGTTTTAACTTCAGTGCTTCAATTTTTGAGGAGAAAATGGACATTAATAGTCCTTCAAAACTCCTCAAATGTACTCAGATAACCTAGAGAAATAACAGGAATACTGCAGAATACATCAAGCAAGTCCTTTAAAAAATGGTATCACTTCAGGAGCTTTCAATAGCTGTTTGAAGGAAGGACAAGTGCACTGAAAAGAACAGAAATAACTTATTGCGGTAAGTCTCAAGGTACATAAAAGTGAGTTAAATTAATGGCCCTCCCAAGCAGGCCAAATTATGACTCAAAACTTCTGAATCTTCATCTTGAGATATCCCAGTCAAAATTTCTTGAACTTGTACTACATGACCATAGAAAACTTGCCAGAAAAAACTTTTCAAGGCCACAGTAGAGGAAAATAGGCCAAGACTGAAGAGGAGGCCTCACACAGACATATTCGTGGGCTGCCCTCGTGTTCTGGCAAGGCACAGCCCAGATCCCAGCAACAGCTGTAAATCCATTAGGTGACTCAGGACTGTCGACACAGACATCAAAATGAAACAGTTTTTTCAATAAAGAAATGTTATCAAGATTTTTTTTTTTTTTTTTTTTTTGCTTAAGTGTTCTTTACATGCTTGTTTTGTATCATAAAACAGGAATTTAGACAAATTTGCATATTCATAACAATATTAAATTTAAAAATCATACTTCCTGGATGTGAGAAATAATTTCTTAAACAGCTAAAACCAGTACAAATTTTATTCCTTCCACAAAGCTAAAAGACATTGACAGTATTCCACATGATAAACTTTTTACAAATGTGTTAACCCTAATCTTTGCTTGGTTTCTTTATCTATGGAACATATATTTGGAGATAGCATGCTAATAAGCAATGGAAAAGAAATTTGGATAGCAGCTAAAAAAGAAGGGTATGAGCTCAAAAGAACTTCAGCTGAAGTGAGACCACAGATTCCAGGCCTTAAGGAAGTAAAAGAAAATGTGAAATACAAAGCACTCCTCAGCACCCAAAGACTAAGGTGAAGTAAGATCATTCTGCACTTATAAATAAAGCCCAGACAAACTCAGACTTACTTTGGTTGAACAGGCTGTGCACTTATCAAATGCCAGGCTGACAGGAAGAACATTATCAAATCTTGATAAAAATCCACGGATCTAGAAGATTGAAAAAATTTACAAAGCTATTTTATAATTACCAAAAAAAAAAATTCTAAAATTTGTCGCAAACTGGACACATAAAATCAATACAAAGATAAAGCATCTATAACCATGGTAATACTGTTCTGACACAGTGCCCCCCAATATCATCTATAGGAAATTTATGCTCTATATATTACTGTTTTTTCTATATACAACTAATGGCACAACTATCCAAATGTAACACCATTCAAGCATAAATAGAAGAACAGCACCACCTGGAGTCTGGCTTTTCTGATTGCAAAGTCTGATCAAAAACAAAGAATCAAAAAATAACCATCTAAATACGTGTTTTTTCCCCCATTCCCTACAGCATATAATCTGTAAATTTAGCTGTTGTGCATTCCTAAATTACACTGTTAATGACACAACTGATATATCATTTTAAAATTCCAGACCATTGTTTCTGTAACAGAAATGGCACTGCAAACCCTTTGGAGCAGAGTTTGATCATTTAGACCACGAACTCTTTGAAGTCCTGATCATCTTTTTTACTCTGCGCTATTTAAAGTCTACTACAATGAAGAGACATCACTAAGAACAGAACTTAAGCAGCTCTACAATACAAATAATAATGCCTTAATTAATACAGAATTCTATTATGGAAAATAATTTCAATACAGGTGTCACACATTTAATGCAGTTGAAATAGCATAATCCACAGGAGCAAACAGCAATTTAAACACTAAAGTATTTTTGCAGAAACACCAAGCCATACATAATGTTATTATACAAAAATACAGTCATTTTTAAACAAAACTTACACACAGGAAAAGAAAGGAAAACAATAAATCAAATCTTTCTGATACCATGTTACTTTGTATTTCCGTTATCCTATGAATTCCGAAGGTACTTCCTGGAAACAAATTCAGTTCACTTATGACAGACTAAGACTACATGTGCACCATTTACTATCCACAAAAGAATACCTCCTTAGGACTGCTGCATTCCAAATGAACAAAGAACACCACAAAAAAACACCTGAAAGTAACTGTTAATTCCAGACACCTGAAGAAAATACTGCACTCATTGAGTTGATTAGATGGGTGACTGCTAAGAGAAACTAGCAGTTTGTAAAAGGATTAGATGTCACAATATTTGAAAGAAAAATGTCTATTTTCATTTTATAAAATTAGATTTGTCTTAGGACAGATGTCTTAACTAGAAGATATTCATGATACCAAATGCAAATGACATTCACTAATGTAAACATGAAAATAGATACAGGCTTGACAAGTAATAATTTAATGGAAAGTTTCCCAGTTAAAATCCACATTTGATATGGATCATATCTCAAAGCACAGCACAAAACAGAACAGTAATACAAGTAAAATCATATAGGGGTACAAAACAAGTCAGAGAGGACTGACTGGGCAGTTAACATTCTCATCATCAGGAAAGATACGAACTGTGAAATCATTATTTTTCCTGTAGAAACAGTAAACTCCCTTAAGTATACTCAGAAACATTCGAAAAAAACAGTGCTACGTAATGTAGTATTTCTAGCCTTCTGTTGGGGAAAAACCCCACACTTCTTCACTCTTTCTTTTTAGATGCTAAGTTGAAATTGGAGATCTGTTTTCCAGAGACCCGGAGGATAGTCACCATTTTGCAACAGTCACTGTATATCTGTAAGACTCCCATACTGTCTGATCCAAGTAAATTCCTTCTAAGCAGGTAGCATGATTTGTGTCCAAAAGTAAGAGATACACAATGCCAGGAACACAACCATCTTGGCCCGTGTGATGGATTTTATTTTTCTGGGTGTTTTTTTAAAACAAACATAGAGATTCAGCCCTTCAGGGAACTGAATCAGCACAGAGTACGTTTTTATTAAGGTGGCAAAGTCTGTAATGCTTGCCTTATATTAGTTCCCAGCTTCTAAACAAAAGCATTTACTCAGGAATTATTTACCTGGTGAGGCACAAGTCCAAGAGAAGTAGGTGGTTCATTCATTCTATCATCACTACTGCTGGCCACAGCATAACCACTGCCAAAAATCCAAGAAGGAAAATTAGAAGAAGACAACATACTGAGCAGACAATATTTCCCGCAAGCTTCAAGACAATTTGTTACAGCTTACAGTTTAGAATCTGGAAAGGAACCTATCTGGAAAATCTGCCTCATAGTAACTAAGACTGAGCATGGGAATGCAAAATCCCTTTTTCAGAATCAGTCTCAGATTTGCAACATACGCCCAACTCCTAACTCACTTTTTCTTCCACAGATTTTTAAGACAGAAAGCAAGCCTAAATTTCAAATTACAGAGTTTTAGAGTAATTTCTTTATCAAACCAGCTTAACTTTAAGTAAGATTTTGCAATATTTGGCTTATCTTGCCAACTTATCTTGAAAACTTTCATCTGAGAAAAGCAGTTACAATAGCTCCTCATTATACTCCAACACTCTCCACAGCAAAGGAATGGCAAGATCCACTAACAGGAATACTTTCTTCGTCTGAAATACTCTTATTACTTTTCTACTTTTAAGCTCAGAGAGAAAGAAAACTCCTGATTTCCAAGATAAAAACTTAAGATTTCATGAATCAGTTCTCTCTTGATTGCTGTTGATTAACATACTGCAGATATAACACAATAAATAACATAGATATGCTCTATACATGGATCTACAGGCAATATTACACCTTACAAAATTGTCCCACTTAATGTGTGCTTCCTCCTCCTTCTCCCAAAAGATTACATTAAATACATCTTATTTCTCAGAGAACACATTTTGAACACCAGTCCAGAAATGACTCACCCTTCTGGATGCTGTAAAACAGACACCATTAATTCCACCGCAAGCGCTCCAGCTATCATGGCTAATCCAGGACGACTGACTGTGCACTGCTGATCCAACGTCCGATCCCTGGTGGACTACAAAGACAGACAATTCTAAAGGAAAGAGAAAAGTAACTCAAAAGTAAGTAGCTGCCCTACTACACAAAACATTTTCAGTTCTGTGCAATTGACTTCTTTGGTCTTCCAAACAACTGACAAGCTATTTCTTAACCATGTGTACAAAAACATAAAACAAATCCCTTTGTGAAACAAACACTATTTAAAGGAAATAAAAATTCAAGTCACAGCAAGAGATTTATAATCACCATTTGCATAAGGTTCTACTCACATCCCCCGGTGCCACAACATCATTGCAGAAGTAGCAACCTAGTTTGTAGCCAGGAATATTTGAAAAAAGTGACGATCCCAAAAGATCAGAAGAACCAGAAGCATTGTTGAAACATGAATCGCTAGATTCTTGCTGTCTTGGTTTCTTGAGTCCATGTCTCATCACGACAAATGTGTCAAATCCCAATGCAGCATTGATGACCAACTGTGAACAATAAAGGGAGAAAAACAAATTTCAAGTGAGCCAAAGGGGAAAGGAAAAAAAGGCCACAGGGCTTTATTCACTGTAAATGTCAAAAACCACTCCACCTGCTGTAGATGGATGAAAACCTACTATGTTATCTATCACCCCAGCCATACACAACGCATTCTGAAGGGTGCAAAAGCCCAGTTATCAAGCATTTGGAAAAAAACAAAGCCAAAACTAAAGTCTGTTTCAGAAATCCACAAACCACTACCTTTTTTGGTGTCTTTCAGGGAAATCTGATACATACTACTCCCTTAAATTGTTACACAAACCTATGCACGCTTGCTGGCAAAAAACAAAGGAACACAAACTGCATAATTGTGTGGTACCAGTGTGGACCTAGGTTCACGCCAACTAACATTTAATGTCTCACTACAGTTACTGACGCTGCTTGGCACTGACACGAATTAACACCCCATATTCAAATTTGGCCCAATATTAATGCAATTATTAGTCCAAATTTGGCCCAATATTCATACAGTTAATCGTATCGTTATTGGAATAACTTATTTTGGTTCCAGCTCAGAATTTATTTTCAAGTTTGGTGCATAATCTGTAATATTCATATTCTTTAAGTGCTGAAATATTCCAAGTGACATGTAAGTGACTATTCTAGTGACATTCCTAGTGACTATCAATAACAAGTATATTCACGTCATTTGAAATTCTGTATGTTGTCGTTTCAGTTCACTGTGCTCAGAAATATAACTCATTAAATGCTTTTATGTGATAGAGCAATGAAACACATGTCTAGTATCCAAAAAAAATTCTGCTCAGTGCAGAAATCAATTAATGATTACTTACGGTCCTCATATGCATCTGTTTAGTCACAAGGGGAGCACAAACAGCTGTGGTACACAATTACACTGTCATCATTTTCCCCTTTCTCTTCATTTTGTGACAAGTGTTAAGATAATCTGAAGCTATATACATTATGACCTAAATATCATAAACCCAATACATAAACTAGCAGATTTTACTAAACTTACAGGCAATGATTTAGATATAGGAAAAAGCAAAAATAGTAATGACTGTAGACAGTAAAATATAGAGGAAGATATTACACTGCTTCATATGCAGATATTTTAGACTGAAATTCTAGTACAGCTGTTCACAATTTTTCATTCATATAGGCCAGAATTAATTAAAAGAGGGACTTTGAAGGAAACTGTCAAGAATTAGCCATCTTAACCAGTAAGCTTGTGAGTCTCATCATTCTTGGTATTTACAACAATTTCTGGATATTCACTTTCAACCCCTTTGTAGTTTATTCCTTCCTCAGTCCTAAAGTAGGACAGTGCTGTTAAATCTGTGGTAGCACAGCCAGGTCTACAGCAAACAATTAAAAGACTGTATTTTCTCACTACATCTACCTGTAAAACCTGAAGACGGTATTCTATTTTCAAAATACAAATAACATGGCACAGATGGTATTACTAGAAAATAACAGTATTGCTAAACACTTCTCACTACAATAAACTCTCTCTCCTCACTTTACTGTCCAGCAATTATTCATATCTAACTGATTGACCCTTAATTAAAAAAAGAAATATATAATCTCTTTTTGATACAGAGACTATGCAAAAGTGTCTCTTTTGGCACATGTTTAAAAAAATCTAGCAAATTTTTAAAACTTTGCATGCTCAGCTGGAAGGGGAATAGAACACCTGATGAAGGCATTTAATATTTGAGTTATGCGTTTGTCTAAGATACTGGTTTTGGGAGGATGAACTGCAGGAAGACCGAAGCTCATCAAGGTAACTGAATGATTACGTGGGGAAAACAACTCTTATTTCTACCCATGTACCCCTTATAAAACTTTACAGAGATTATCACTATGTTCTTCATGTTCTCTGTGCCTGTTTTGAGACCTTGGGGTCCAAACTGCAGCAGTACTTCAGATCTGCAGTTATCATACAAATTCACAATTGAAGTAAAGCTCTCATTAAATGTTGATCAACATAAACTTCTGGACAAAGGGGAATACACTTAGAATTTATAAGCTAAAACTTGTTTGCAAATACCACAAATCTGCATTCTCTCTCCTTTCTACTGTCCATTTTTCATTTGTGCTAATATTTATTTCCAAAAAAGAAACCACAAATAGTAGGAAACTAGAGTTTTCAAAGCTGAAAAATCACAAGGTCAGGAAATACAAACCCCAAAGATTGAATAACAACATTGACTCAGCTGTGTCACATGCACATTTTCTTTTACTCTCGTGTTAAGTTCACAACTTAATGAACTGCTATGGACATCATTACATTTATGCCACACAACACACAGAATGTGAACTGTGGTTAAGCTGACATGCTAAAAGCTCGCATTTTCTGATTTTGTGCTATTTTAATCAAGCAAACATGAAACTACAAAATTCTTAAATAAATTTAAAAAAACACGATTACTTGAGACTGTTTTACTGAAGTCTATACCATGATAGCAAAGGAAGTGAGTTTTCAGGATAATTTAGTTGGATTCTTGAGCAAAACCATATTTTCAATATTGGATTCTTGAGCAAAACCAACACTGCATCAATCTGGAGAAAGATGCTGCTTCCAGAATCCTGTGTGATTTAGAATATTTTTTTGTTATGTTTTGTTTCTCAAACTGCTTCATATGATCAGGTCTGTATACTGACACAAAAGATGTCTTAACATTTTGACTACATACATACTTATGCATAGTCTCACTGACCTCATGTACACAGTATAATCTATAAAGCTTTAGATACTTTTTAAAAAAAATATATAAAAATTCACAATCTTAATTTTATGTACTGCAGCCCTCTTCATTTTTCTTTGCCTGTAACATAAGAATATTACTTTTAAGCTACAGAAATAACTGGAGCATTCAACAATACCCGAGTGATGGGCAGAGCTTGAATGCATAGCAGAATGTTTTCCAATAAAGCAATTAGGAAAACACCAATGTTAACTTGTAACCACAAAAGTGCTGGCATACCTTTTAAGTTCAGAATTTACTTTCTGATTTTTCACTTTTGGGAATTATTTTGAAAATGTGGTTTCAGACAAGTTTTTACAATTCACACTCCCATTAGCCTTAAAGCAATGGCCTTAGTTGTCCTTACTATGACTCTCTTACTATGAAACGATTACTCTTAGTATTAGTATGAAATATGTACCCTTGAAGATGCTGAAAAGATACTGAAGTAAGCTGACCCCGTTTGAACAGAGAGTTGGACCAGATAACCGCCAGAGGTCTCCTTCAACCTCTATCACTCGTTGACACAAGTTTATATTTCAATACTGTCAGAATCTTCCAGGCTACAGAAAACTAGGAAAAAATCCTGCAATCACAGAAGATTGGTCTAATATTTCAATTTGCCATTGAGTTCTTTTAGGTATACATCACTGATTGATATGCATGAGCTAAAATACAGTACCAAGGGTATTAGGAAGGCATGGTACAATACCTTCCTCTTGCTGGCTGCAATGACAGCGGGAAGCCATCGACTCTCTCTAGTGTCCATTAGTAGGAAAACAACATCATGAGCATCAATAAGCTCTTCAAGTTTAGCCACATCCTTCCGAGCCTGTGCCATTGTTGTTTCAGAAAAATTCACTGGGTGGCCTGGCATGGGGATGCTCATGTTGTAGCCTTCTGAACTCTAGATGGAAACAGACAGAAAGTAACTTATTAAAAAAGACAACCTTGTGACTGAATAGAAGTTATTATAAAGTTCAATACAAAACTGTAGAGTACAAATTCAATCACTGTATGGCAGAATGGTAACTTTATGCTTTACATTTCTCTGTGTATCAGTGGCACGCGCTAAAGCACAGTGCAGAGGTTTCTGAGGGAACGGCACTCTCAGCTGCTGGATTTATGCAGAGCAGCTTGATGCAAACGCACTAGTTTGGGTGATGAGAGCAGACCAACCACGTACAAGTGCCTGAAATAGCAAGCCCAGTCTCTCAGAAGATCTTATTAGGTCTGGCAAATCACTAGAAGAAAACAGCTGAAGCATTCCTGATCCCAGAGATAACAAACATCACAACAAAAGCAAGCAGACAGATCTTATGGACAACTCTGCTGTTAAACTTCGGTAAAATTTTGAGCTCAATTATCTTTCCAGTCACTTCAAACACAACGTTAACAGACTGCAGTTTTTATTTCTGATATTGAATGTTGCCTCAACTACAGTAAGACACATGTGAAGTATCACATATTCTCCTCTTTGTTTTAAATTCTTTGTGACAAGAAAATAGTCTCAAAGGATTTTCATGTAATTCAACCACCCATATGACCTTGATACAGAAGAAAATCACTTCTGAGACTTGATACTCCAGCCCTTGGATGTCTGAAGGCCTGCACTGTGCAGATGCTGAAAATGACTGTTCTTATTGCAGAAACATAGACCCCTTCCAACTCCATATTTGGGCAAAGCACATTGAGCAGAAAATGGCTTAAGAGCCAAATAAGCACATATGATGCATATACAACTAAAACAATTAACTCACTCATTTGGAAATGTGTTAACACAATCTGTCAGCCATCTGCTATAAGAGAATAATGGTTCCTTCATATATGTCACCAAAGCATAGGCCTTGACAAAGTCTCCTTGCTTGTCACTGTGCTGTAAGCAACTAACAATTTAAAAAGCTAGATGAACCAAACATAAAGTTACATGAGAAGAGAGGAAAACAACATTTGTGGAATATGCTTTTGTATAGACCAATTCCATGCACAACTTATAAATCCAGACGAGCCAAAAAACCAGAAGGGTGAAGCACACGTTCTAATCATAAATATTGCTGAAGATAACAAAAAAAAAAAAAAAAAAAAAAAAAAAAAAAAGATAGACACACATAGCTTGGGGAATTGAATTTGGTTAATATCTACATTAACCATACCAAGGGATGCATCTCTTGTTTTTCCCCTTCTTCCTCCTTTTCCATCCCACCCTTCCCACATTCCCCATCTCCAAGGGGAAAAAAAAAAAGCAGAGTCCACAGCAATCTAGTATGCTTCTAATGGGGCAGCTCCATCATGTCTCAGTGAGAACAGGCTAGGCTCTGCATCACCAGCACAGACATTGAGCAGTTATTGGAGGAGGTTTCACCTTCACTGTTCTTGTCTCTTCCAAAAAGCTGTGGCAGGAACACAAAACTTAACCTATGCTGTGTATTAGTAATGTAATTATGGATAGCTCATCAAGCCCCTGTACTGCATATGAGGCCTGATTTAATAGATAAACATAACTGACACTGTTGGTGACTTAGGAGGTCCATTTTTGTTCAAAAAACCCCAAAAAAGAATAAGTAAAGAGAATAATTTGGATACTAGCTGCATGGAAATATATAGTAACAAGGTTTGCAAAATAATAATATCAGAATTCATAAAAAAACTCCGTCTAGACTGTAGCTGTAGAAATACATATAATTCTAGCAGATTCAAAAGCTTCGATTTTATTTGAGCAAGTGCCCCTTGAAAAAAAGACACTAGTCACCAGCAAAAGTAGCTGAGATGCACTTTTGCAGCCGAACACTAGCAAAGAGTTAAAAGGGCACCTTGTGATGACACATGCCTATTAGCAAATGTGCATATATACTCAAAGAAATACTTCATTCCACAGAATTCCAAAATCTCAGGGAACCTCTACATGACATAAAGAATTTTGCTTGATTGCACACAAAAAAGCTGCCATTTTCAGACCAGAACCTTCATACCAACAAAAATGGCTCTAAATTACACAAAAGAAAATATTTAGTTACCATCTTATGAAGTATTAGAATCATGTGCTTATTAAAAAAAAGGGGGACTCTATGTTGACATGTGCAAAATCACAAAAGATAATACATTTTTCAACAGTTTCATTGACAACTGACCAAAGCTGTGCATGATGCTCCAGTGCTTTTGTTTTGGGGTTTTTAAAGCAAACAGACAATGAAATAGTGCAGTTTGTGGTTCTACTATAACCTCTCTCATTTTTATTCACATTTCTATTAACTTTCTGCATTTTTTTGTTAAACCGCGACTCAGATCACTTAGAAGACAACTGTGCTCAATAGATTAAACCTAAACAGAAGTGTGCCATGGGCAGGTACACAGAAAATTAAAAAATGCGATGCTGCCATCAGTAAATTGTTCTATTGGAAATACCTACATAAAATGCCCCCCTCCCCCCCAGTATAGTACAAAGGATGATAAAACCTGAATATGCTGGATTTCAATGCCTGAATACTTCAGGAAATGATTCTGTTAGAGTGTCAATAAATTCCACAGCAGCTATACGAATGACTGTGCATTACCTACTTGTAACAAAAAGCTGTGAATCCATAAACTCTGCTATTTCCAAGTCCTCCCTTCTTTTTTATTATAAAACTCTAGGCTGAAGTTAATGATAATCTTAGAAGTGGAATGAAACAAATCAAACTCCTTGCCAAAGCATTCTTTCCTGTTTCATCTCCAATGATAAGGTGATTATTCTTCCAACCAGAAAGGATGTAAAATTTAAAAAAAAAAAAAAAGGAATTCACATAAAGCAGCCAGGCATTTCAAAGTCAAGGCAGAAACTGCATTTTTTGTGCAAACTACTACTCACATTGGAATCAAAGAAAGGAAATTAGACTGCAAGTGAATTGCACAGAATTGTACCACCAAACTTTCAGAAATGCCTTCAGAATCAGTATTACTGCTTGGATTCCCAGGGGCTTGAAAGCACTGTGTAGGTTTCCAAAAAGCAAGAGACAACTTTTGGTAACTCCTTTGGTATGAAAGAAATGAGCAGGTTCAAAATCTTTTTATTCAAAGACATTTATACTGATAAATATGGGATTTGGTAACAGCAGCTTGCAGTCTCAGTAACAGATACACCTCTATTTTTGAGAAGTGCAGCAAAATCAGCTGTGTTATAAAAATGTCCAGCTACAGTAGCTTCACTGTCCAAACCATCCCAAAGCACCAAGACTTAAAGACTTATTGTTAGTCCATGTGCTTGGCCTGCTGCTTAAACCTCATCACTCTCACATGCTGTCAGCATGATATTAACGCTTTGAACCAGAAGTTTTATTGTTAAGCTCTGTTAATTTTTGCTAATCCTAGCATTTCTCTGTATATTTATTAACAGTAAACCATGGTACCTCTTAATGAATTCTACTGCAGAAGTGAGTTTGACCCAAGAATACATTAGAAACATGCTATCAATAAGGGTACATAGGATCTGTGAAACTGCTTTCTCCTCATTCGTTCAACAAAGCTCTGAAATTAGGTTTGAGGCCCAGTGTAGGCTGATCAGATGTCACCCATCCATGGCACAAGGAAACAGTAGAGAAGGCATATCATGAATGGGGATAATGTGCTAAGAAAACAGTGGTAGATGCAGAACCGTTGAGGGGTATGGTAGAGGAAAAATTCCTTACTTACAGTACATGTTGCACATTATATGTTATTACCGAATAGGAAATTTCTTTTTTTCCTGTGTATACCATGTGTCCTAACACTTACTGACACAGGTTCACTAAAACATTGTTACATGTTCCCTGTTTTTACTGAAGTTCCACTCCAGGTTACATTTAATTTGTATTTAAAGCTTCATCACAATCTCAAGATTTCATAGCAAAGCCTGGTCTTTGTTTCTAACAAAAAAACTCGTAACACTAACTTTTAATCTTTATCTCTACATGCAAACCTGTACCATTCAGGATTCCATAAAATGCTTTTAATTAAACTGTTCATTCTTTCTTAATATTCCTACTTTCATTTTCTCAAATTCAAAAAGCGAAAAATCATGCAGCACTAATCCCAGTTAGCATCATGTTGGTACTTTATGTGACACTGCACAGAGGCTTTCTTTTCTGTACTTGTTCTACTATTTAATATTTCTACAACTAAATGAATATCACCAAGTAACAATAACACTATAGTACAGCAAGGTTCAATAAAATACTAGGAACTTTTAGTCTATTCTGATTTACTTACCTGAAGTTCTGAAAGAGAAATGTGTTTTTTCACACTGGGGATTATTGTTTGACATTCAAATACTCAATGAATTACTGCTTAGTTCCAATGTGGATTTTATAAATAATGACAAGAATAGGATCAACACATAAAAACTGAACAAAACCACAATCCTTGAGTCCAACTAAATGGACCTAAAAACGTTTGGAAATGCTCTTCTGTAAAGCTTGTTTCCAATCACGATCATCAGCAACATAATATATCTATATTCCACTGTTCATAATTCAATAATATTATGACTAGTAACATAATCAGAGGCATTTTAAATACAGAACTGCATAGTAAGTGTATATAACTCATTCTTACTACACTTAAGTGGTTAAGATACTGTTTGCCAGCTGAGCCGGATAAGTATAGCTGCTAATTCTAAGACAGTCTCAATTCCAAAGCAAAACCTATGAACAGTAGAGTGACTTCTATCATATACTGAATGAGTACTAATAAAATATTCTTCATGATGAAGACAGGCTGAGAGATATGAAGACAGGCTGAGAGAGCTGGGGTTGTTCAGTCTGGAAAAGAGAAGGCTCTGGGGAGACTTTATAGCAGCCTTCCAGTATCTGAAGGGAGCTACAGGAGAGCAGGAGAGGGACTCTTTGTCAGGAAGTGTAGTGATAGGACAAGGGGTAATGGTTTTAAATTAGAAGAGGGGAGATTTAGATGAGATATTAAGAAGAAATTCTTTCCTGTGAGGATGGTGAGGCACTGGACAGGTTGCCCAGAGAAGTTGTGGATGCCCCATCCCTGGAAGTATTTAAGGCCAGGCTTGATAGGGCTTCGAGCAACCTGCTGTAGTGGAAGGTGTCCCTGCCCATGGCAGGGGGACTGGAACTCGATGATCTTCAAGGTCCCTTCCAACCCTAACTATTCTATGATTCTATGATTCTATATCAGTGCAAGCTGAGAGTGTGTCTATTCTGAAATTATAGGCCATATCAACTCTTTCCAAATGAAGGATGGAACTAATTGAACTGCAAATAGTTGTAAGTTTGGGTTTTTTTTTAGAATCTGCTTTTCTTTTTAGCATTGAAAAGTAGATGCATTTGAACATGAGCTCTGAATAACGTTAATATGATACATATCCCTGGAGTCAAAGAGGGTAGGGGCTGTCATTACTGGGCCTTTCATCCTTAAATTTCTAAAACAACAGAAAAAAATCACTCCCATCCCTTGTTCCCTTTTAACTACTTCATTCTGACAGTAGGTTGTTCCCATCACACTTCCCCAAAAGAAGAATACTTTCGTCAAAGGGCAGCACTGATATCTTCCCCAGATTGCTACAAACTACTGCCCTTTTGGGATCTGATTCAGTTCACCTGAAGAAAACAAAAGCAGAAAATAAAGTTCTCTTACATCATCTTAATACTGCGCATTATACTACTGTGCAAAGCAAGATTCTAATCAATACTTGCTGCTGCTGAGTTATTCTGGGCAAAACCAACAGAAAAAACAGCTTTTGGTTTTAAAAGTAAAAAATTTTCTTTTACTTGTACAACACTACTGATCATTCGTAAAGTAACCTGTCCATCTGCTGCAATCTTGGCAACATTAGGTCGTTTCACTCCAACAGCAGCATAACCAGTTAAAGATTAAGTATTTGCTTCTTGCGTAGAAAATCAACTTAAATAAAATTACAAATTTTGGGTATAGAACATAATAGGAAAACTCTACATTTCCTACTGCCTTCAAGACCCTCTCCTTACATAATAGACAACTCGTGTCTAAGCTCACATTTAAGAGCAGAGTGGGAAAACACAGCATTAAAAGTAGCTACTACAGAAAGCTCCTTAGGACATACTAGACAAGGAAAAAAATTACAGCTATGAGCTACAATATAATTCGGATAATCCTTAATTACATTTCATTATTACTCGCACTTATTGTCTCAAAACAGCTTAACAGGTACAGAGTAATTGAAGTAAAATGTTATAGACCTGTCAGTGACCAACGTAACACTCGTGTATTATTTTTCCCACTCATAATAATGATTAATTACTAGAACTGGGAATAGTTACTTAAAGGAACCTATTAACACATTTTATATACTGATCTTACCACTCCTGGGAAGATTTTCTGCAGCCTGTCTGCTGCTGCGAGTGCTTTCGGCTTCCCACCACTAAGACAGTCTTCAAACTCATAGAGTGGCTGTCGTACTGGGTTGGAGTAGGAAATCTTCGCATTGTCCACAAACGTTATCTTCCTGACTCCCCAACCCTAAACAAGAAAGTGATCTGAATAATAAGTACAATGGGCTTAGCCATATACTTTTAATAATGCCAGAAACTCAAGAGAAGTTTTGTCCCATTTTTCTAGGAAGATCTACAGGAAATTTTGAAACTTTTCACAGCAAGAACCTTGTACTTGCACTGAATTAACAAAACAGAAAATTTGGTCTCTCTAAACATATCATTGAGCAGTAATCCCTCAACATCCTCCTGAATTCCGTGGGACGTGGTCATCATCCCTGAAAATGAGTATCAGCACAGTTACTTACTTCAAGTGCTTGCTTGTGAATTTGATCACATTACCTTGATAGTTTGGATAGTTTGTTCCAGAATTACTTGTGCAATCTTTTTTTATGTGAATTCAAAACATATCACTACATTTCTAAGGTTGTCTTACCACCTGCTATTTTAGTATTAGCAGAATTTCAAGTTATTTCCACTGGCTGCAGATCTTACCTCTTCCCCACAATTTGTAACATCAACTAATATGCATCCTGTGTACATTAATATAAAGGAATACAACTTTTCTCATATGTGCCATGGCAGCTGCTCAAAACAAATCATACAGAATTTATGAGAAATGGCATATTATTTTTTTAAGATTAACTCAGGACTTACCATCAAGGTCCTTGCAACGCTACAACCCAGCGTACCAGCTCCTAACAGGAGACACTTGGCAGACACAATTTTTTCCAAATCAAGGGTAGGCACCAACCGCCAGCACATCAATTTCAAATTAAGATCCACCGATGATTCTGCTAACCTGTATCATGAAATCAATAGCAACACACTCTGAAAGTTCTTGTGTTTCTCCAACAAAACAATTACTTTTATTGCAATTGCAGCTCAATACTTTCTATTTTTTTTATTTAAGGCGAGAAAGAATTCAACAATTCAAGATAAAGGTAATAAGAAAAACAAAGACTCCCAAGCATAATTCCACCTAATAATAAGGTGCATGGCAAGGAGAAATTAAAAAAATCATTTCCTGCATCCAGTTACATCTGTCTTCACCATGAAATATTACACTGGCCTTCTAAGGAATGGAGTAAGTTCTTCGTGAAAGTTTTAGAAGGAAAACGAGCTAGGAAATCCATGTTCAACCTATTGTCAGATCTTTATATTCATCAGAACACAAGGTGTTAAAGCTCTCCTCAAATCAGGTCATCATCACTAATAATCCATGGAATAGTAACTGCACAGGACAATGTCAGAAGAAAAAGATAATCCATCCATGCAGAGCTTGACTATCTCAGTCACTGCCCTGCTTCCTCTTTCCAAAGGAGTACATTGTTTCACACGGAGCAGTAATGCTTATCCTTTGACTCACTCATACATTTCTGCTTTTCTTGTCTTCACATCAGATAGGAATGCAAGCTCTCGGATTCCTGACAGTTTCATTCCCTTATCCTTCATAAATGTAATTTTTGCTGTATCCACTAAATTACTTGTTCAACGGGGATTTAAGATCACAATTGGCATATTAGACTGGCATATTACCAGCATTCTCTGTGAGAATTAACAGAAGTTAGCATGCATGCAACTAAAGAACGTCAAGTAACATTTACTTAAAGGATTAAGAGCCCTCAGATGATCCTCTAATGAACAGGATCATACTCTGAATTGCCACAATGGCATGACAAAAACAGCTTAGCTTGACAACCAAAATATGTTAACTTAAATCATTATTAGATCAACACAATCCTACAGTGTTACAAAGTGATACATTCAGTGAAAAGTGAAAGTCAGTGAAAGCAAGTAAGGCCATGTAATTAGACTGTTTCCAATCCACTGCCAATATATTATGTGCAGAATGATAAAAATCACCAAGCTCGTGTTTCCTGAGCAATTTCCTGTCACACTCTAGTAATTCCAAAAGGCTGAATTTTTTTCCATGCTTATTTTCATCATATTTAAAAACTTGCAGGTTATAGAATTCAATGAAAAATACAGGTCTGAAACACTAGGATCTACATTCCACTCAGTTTTAAATACAATGTGAAATTTCAAGCTAGAGTCAAAAATTGCAAACACTTCTGCTGCATACAATGTACCCTTTTTAGGTCCTTACCTCCAGTAGGACCGTCCAAAGTACAGACAGTGTACATGTTCCTGTATATTCCTACCTAACAGAGACAGATAGCCTTTGCATTTCACATTTCAACTTGTTAGGACTTAAGCCCAAGCAAAGAAAACTATAGAAATATAAAAGATAACAAACAAACCTTTTAGGATCCATGCATTCACTGAGATTCACCATCCTTGGACCCATGCCTCCCTTTTGGTTTTTTTCCCATCCAACAGCTTTTGGACAATCTGTTTGATAGATCACAAGAAAAAGAAAAAAAAAAAAAAAAAGGAAAAGGAAGAATGAAGGAAAAAAATAAAAGCCTTAATATCAGTGGACAGAAAAAGAAATTTTGTTGGATTTAACCCTGTTGGAAAAAAACAAATTCTAAACCCGTAAATAAATGGGGTTTATATCAACTGAAAGGATGGCTTCTTGGAGAAGTGCTTTACTCTCAAGTGTACCAACGTTCAGTTTGCTTCAAACTTAGAACAGACATGGCATTATTCCTATCAGGCCTCCAGATCTTTAATGTCAAATAAACTGCTATGTTTAGAACTCAGTAAATGCAAAATTCAGAACTTAGTAAATTTTGCCAAGTCCAATCATCTCTTCAGCTATTTCAAATTAATTTGAAATAAAAGTGTACACAAGGATTTAGTAGTATTAATTTCTTCTTTCCATCATCACTGTGATCAAGGAGAGAGGGAAAAAACATGAGATTTTAAATTTTTTTTTAATGGATTACCTGGGCCAAGGGGTGTCTCTGGAAGCTTTATTTCAAAGATAATGCTGTGTGTTACGTCTCTCACCCCTTGCATGGTCCTATCTCTGAAGCAGAGCACTTCAACTGACTGGAGAATGCTGCCCCTGCCATTTAAAAAACAAGATAAATAGAGACACGTAACTTCTTTAATAGGAAAGGGGCTTTTAAACACTACTTCACATAGGTTTAGTTTCTTGCAGGTTTGGAATAAGGCTTTTTCTGTTAATACTGCGACACTGTTTTTATCAGTTATAAAGAAAAAACAATTGCTTAGTATGTGAAAGTTGTTAGTTGTGAAACAGCTCTAAAGAAATGACACTGTCAGCCTGTCCTCTGTCATTTGTATAGTAATGTAGGACAAACTATATAGTTAGAGGAATAAAAAGCCAGGAAGCACTAGGGTACACATCAGGTGACACAATGCACTTGCCATGGCATAAACAAGACACTCTTAGGTTTCGATATACTATCACTTCTCCTTATCATTTAACAATCCAAATCAACCAATCAGAACTTTAGTTCCTAAAACCCTCTAAATTTCAGAATGTGTGAAGTTCTCTGGGCACTTACACATCATTCTATGCTACAGTTCAGCTCACATCCCAGACAACGCCATACCCAAATGAGCATTTCTTCTCCCTGCTACATGCTTTGCAATAAAACATAAAAGTTAAAACCATGAAAATGAAACTTAATGACACATTTCTTACAGCAGGACATTTTTATATGACACTTTAAATAATTTTTTTTTCAAATACCAGAGTGTAAAACTGTCCTGTCTTCCCAACTGCTATCCAACAAAAAATTCTAGAAGGTAGACTACAAAAAAAACCTGCAAGTATCTGATTTTCAAAATGTAGGTCTACTATTACTTGGCACTAATTAATTATATAAAATCACAGAATACTTTAAACAAGATTAGAAACAGCTAGAGAGTATTTATTAGGGTGTGAAGCACGTATTTCCAGCTAAATGAATGTGAGGATTAGGAATAATAGGAACTTGTGACTGACCGAAGTAAAAAAGAGTAAAATGCAAAATCATAAACACTGAAGACAAGTCATGTCCAGGTTAAAAGTTAAATCTTAGGTGGGTGATATAAGTAAAGTGCCATGGGGGGACAAATGCCTAATTTGATATGACCCAATAAATAATCTTTGTGGGAAAGGATAAAACAAATACCATTTGTGGGCTGCCAGAATCAGGAAATTTCTCAGTGGCCATCCTGGATAGTGGGATAAGTTACATGGATCATAAACTCCAACTGTCACCTGTAAAAGAAATCACTCTAATGAGAATTCATCTATCCACACTAATACTCAGTTTACAGTAAAAGTTATCTGGCATTTTTAATGTCAAGCTTCTGGACAGATGTTGTGGTTTAGCCTCAGATGGTAACAAAGAACCACGTGGCAGCCCTGTTCAGTCTAACACTCCACAGAGGTGGGGAGAGGATTGGAAGAAAAAGGCAACACTTGTGGGTTGGGACAAAAACTATTTAACAAAAGAACAAATAGAAAAGGGAAAACGTGTAACAGTAAGATGGATGGAGAAGGATACAAACATGATTATGATACCGATTGCTCGCTGACTGCAGCCCAGACTACTGCTGACCCCGCACTGCATGGACACCCCCTTCCTGTCCCCCCCTCCCCTTCCCAGCCAGCTCCCTGCTACCCCCTGGGCATGGCTCACATGGGGTGGAATATCTGTGCCCCTGCTAGAGCCAGGGGAAAATTAACCCTGTCCCTCCCAGGAACCAGGACAACCGAGAAGGCCTACACACACAATTTACATATTTACAAATGTTTAATACATGCTCACATTAGATTTCAGTCAAGTGTTTGCCACAGCTACGAGATTTGTTCAGTTTAGCTGCTTTATGGATACTCACTTTTCACTACAGTATATGTATCTTCCTTAAACACGCTATTATGGAAGTAGCTCAACAACTGAAGCCTTGCTCTCAAAACAAAGTTCTGTACTGATTTTGGGATGATCAAAAAGTAAAAGGGGACAGGCCAGCAAGATGCCAAGTCAAAAGAAAAAAGGCACAAAAATCACTTGCAAAGCCAACCTTCAAGATGGGATGTAAATAAAGGAAGTGGATGTTCTGTCTCATGTTCAAGCAATGTAATACCATCCTCATAACTGGGGCATCTAAACTGGGGGCTTAGTTCACAGTCAATGCAGAACCAAAGCACATCCAGAGATGAGACAGATGCCACTGCCTACCTGTAGGTATGCTTAAAATCTCAACTCAGTCATGACTAGTCTTACTTGTCTGTCACATCTACAGAGCTTTTTCCTCCTGCTTCTTTGCCTGTAGATGGATTTAGAATGACTGGTCTTAAGTCCACCACATAGTGAGGCATCCCTAAACCAGTCCCTAGCACAGGGGCCCACTCCCCTCTCTTTGCAGCTGCTGACTCCAGCAAGCGTAAGACCCCCTAAGTAAGCTGATTCAATTTTGTAAACTAGCAAAAAATTAACTCAGCAATAGCAAAAACATGATTTTCTTCCAGGGGAGTGAGTGCATTTGGCTCACTGAAGCTTACCTGACAGGTCTAAAGTTTTTACCCAAAGCTCTCATGTTATAACATGTACATGTAGCAAAACACAAGCTGAAAGTTGAAAACCTAAAGTTGAAAACTCCCATATAGTATTCTCTGATTACCATTACCACAATAACAAATACGTAAAATACATGGGTAGTAATTTTTCGTACCCAAATAATAAAAGAGATGTTTTGCAGTATTATAGCATTGTCAGCAAAGTGGCTGGAAAACTTCAGTCATTATGCTCTTTCATAAACTTAGGTTGTTTCTGTTTTGATAATGAGGGAGACAGAGCACAAAGAACTTTGTTTTCCAGCTGACCATTAATCTGATGTATACTGGGCTTTTGAACAAGAACTAAAGACACCACAAAAATCAATCCAAGGTGCTGGTCTTTAGCTATTTACCCAGTCTATTCACTGGCCAGCTTTGTGCCCAGCTCATTATTATAGATACTCTTCAAACCATTTGTAAATTAAACATTTGTAGGTTATGAAAAGGCATAAAAGTCTCAGTACCTTTCCCCCTTGGTCTTGGAAGAAGCTATCCCACTTTTTCAGCAGAGAGATCATGACAGAATTGTCATGATACTTGATTAAAAAATAAGGCAAGGCTGTAACCCCCTCTTTTTGGCAAAGTTCATCATATGCTTTCTGAAGCGCTTGAATCTAAAAACAAAAAAAAAAAATTGTAACCAAAAGTTTTAACAATCTTATACAGAATCACAGAAAGTGTTTTAGCATCTGGGAAGGCTGGCTCACTCAAATAATCTTAGAATATAGCACGTTCCAAAGCTTTAAAGCCCATTATGACCACAATAACTGAGATCAAAAATTCAGTTGTTAAAAAAGCAAAATGCAAATTTTAAACAGGGGCATTATGAGAGTTGCTGCAAATTGATCTGCCAATAGAAATTAAAACAAGGTAAAAATCTCATTCCAAGAGTCTCAGTAGATTCACAAGAAAGTAAACCTGTCTCTGTATCATTAGCAAAAGAATGGGGCCCCATTCAATTTATTTTGTTTTCAGTGTTTTCAGTGTTTTCAGTGTTTAGATAAAACTCTCCTTGGATCATGACAGGTATTTTTCCACTATTTATCAGGAAGGGAATTAAATACTTTTACTGAAAAAAAAAACCCAACCCATTTCTCATTGATTATTATACCATTAAAAAGTCACTCAAGGTTTTGCATTAACTTCTATCAAAGCAAAAAGGCACATGTGGGCTTTAATTTTTTTTTCATCCTTTTGCACTGTAATATGAAATAAACTACAAGAATATGTTAACTTTTCTCTCCCCAAATATAATCTTCCCTATCCAGTTCTTTTTCTTGTCCAATCATGCGTTGTATTAACAATTTTGTAACTGACTTCGCTCTCCCAGGGGATGTCCCTTTAAAAAAGTTTCTCAAAATATGAGTTTCAAAAACATAGCTACATATTCAATAAGCTGTATGTATAAATGAAAATGAACGTAACTGCTTCTTCAAAAATTGTTTGCCACATCTGCATCTAAATGAAAAAAACTGAAGTGATGTTGAGAGATTTTATACAATAGCAAGAAAAGAGGTAACCAAAAAGCCAACATGGAAATTACAGAAGTGAAGATTTTAAAAGAAATTAAATTCCTAAATAATTAAGTATGTGTCAACTAAAATAACCACGTTTTATAGCCCACCAAACTGCTTAGTGCTACAGACTTCGTAACATTTAGTGTTTTGAATACCTGATTTAATGGGAATCTGTCACCAAGACGCACTGGTTTCTGAACTATATGTATTCCATCAGGGAAGCAGAGAGCCGGGTAGCAAAACCAGTAATAGAAACGATACTTTTTTAAATCCTAGGGGAAAAAATATTGTGAAATTGGATAATAAAAATATAAATAAAATTAAACTACTGTTTGGAATACTAATCATAAATGATGTTTGATGATACCAGCCATAGTTTTCTTTACTTCACAAGGCACTGTGTCATAATTTTAGAAAATAAAAAATACTAGAAGTCTTCCCTTCTTTGCATATGTTTTTATTTAAAATGTAAAGAGGCCATGTGTGTACAATACTTCAGTTTTTGTTAGCTGAAGCATTATTTATTAAAACATTCACTTTGTTAAACATGAAACAGTTGCTTTACTTTTACTAATAGCTGCAAGACCATCAGATAATTTTGTTTATTTGTAGAAAAGAATATGAGATGCCACCAGCATTTTTTAATCGATGCATCCTAAAGTATGTTAATCTGTACATGAGAATGACTTATATTTTTAAAATGTTTTCAGACAGGATGTCTCAGAACGGTCCTGCTAATATTAATGTGCTAATACTAATACAGTATTTCTCCTATAAAGGAAGCGCTTCATCATTTTCACGACAATGCCCTAAGTACGATTACAAATTAGTGTTACTCACTGCAAATGTCAGCAGCAGGAACCTGTTCAAGAGCATAGGGTTTTCAAGAGCAGCTCCAGATTTTATTGATTCCCATATCTGTCAGTGATTGTAAAGACAAGAAGGAAGAGAAATGGCAGAGAAACAAAGTATCAAGGTAGCATGAGAACAGCTTTGGAAATCTTTAATTCTTCCAGCTACCCTAACAGTACCAACATTAACACTCCCAGTAATCTACCGTGATCTTTTCCTAATTGATGTCATTCATGCTGTTGTCTACGCTAAAAGGATTCTGAAGGTAAGACATGCACTAACACAAAAAAAATATGAAAGCTGGAAATTCATGGATTAGGCATGAAGCATCAAAGGAAATAAAACAAACCTCATCACCGACAGACTGTCATATATACACAAACTATTAACACTAGCACAATATGGGACATATTGTGATATTAATATTGCCTTCTATTGCACTCTCATCTTTTGCATTCATGCGATCTATAGATAATAGACACATGACTAAGGAATAGGAAATTTGACCCCCAAAAATGGAGACATGCAAGAAGGCATTACATCTCATATCGGTGATAAAAGAAGTTATAATACTTGTATGAGGTGGACCCGTTTGATCTTGGTCTTAAGAAAAAATTAACAAAACAAAAACACTCCAAAAGAAAACCCAAGAGTGAATGAAGCATTCTGACATTTGCAGTTTCCCTAAAGACTGATATTGCGTCATACCTATGACTGGCAGGGAAGCGCTAGCCCACAGGAACACAAAAAAAGCACAGCCTTGAGTCAAGATATGCATGAGAACTGCCACTCGAGGCTGGCAGGAAGACAACCAATCTAATTAAAGAAATCAAGGCCTGTCCAAAGTAAAGTATCTCAAAAAGAAAAAGGCTGCCTCTGTTTGCTTTTCACTTCTCCCCAAGCCATGACATTTAATTTAAATAGTCACAGTGAAAGCAGACTTGGCCCTTGCCTTGGCAGTCACCTTTTTATTGCTTAGCTCAGTCTTCTGGCTGTACTGGAGCTTCCTCATCACTTTGTTACACAGATGTATTGCAATAATCTAAAGCTGAAACCAGGCACTTGCATTCAGGAAGGCCTAGCAAAGTTCAGCAGCTGGGCAACATGATCCAAAATGGAATTCAGTGCACATAAACACAAGCCCATCAAGCCAGTCAACTCTTGCTGGTTCCTGGGCACCAAGACAATTTTACAAATGCTGTCTACAGAATTCAAGTCACTAGCAGCTCCAATAGCACTATTAAGTTCAAAATGTGGCCTAGTAGAACACTGAATGATGTCCTCCAAGTATATTTAGCTACTTTCTACTCCCCTGAAAACAACAGTAAGAAATGAAGATCAAACCTGCTGGTGTTTAAGAGGGACTTGGAAAATGACTTTGAAATGCTTTAACTTTTGGTCAGCCCTGAAGTGGTCAGGCAGGTGGATTTGACAACTGGTGGAGGCCCCTCCCAACAGAAATATTATGTTATTTTCCTTCCAGAATATGTTAAATGCTGAGGCTCCTAAGGACAAGTACAGACAGTAACTGCAATATTTGGGGCAGAGACTATAAAGCACTTCATTGGCTATTTTAAAAGACTTTCTCTCTACTACTTGATTTGAGTTTTGATCTCACCTCATTTGCTTCTTTTTCCAGAAGTGATTTCTTATCACAGGACTTGAAAGTCTCAAAAGTGTTGGTATTATACAATGTTCCGAAAGCAGGACAGCAACGTGCTGGAATGGAAGCATTCCTGAATAAAAGAAAGAAACCTCTGGGAACTGGATAGTAACACCTTTAACACGATCAGCAGTAGTAGCAGTAACTATCCTGTGGTGTAAGGTTGCCCTGAAATTGTCAAATGATGAGCCACAGTAATAAAAGTTGACCACAGTTCTAACAACAGTGTTTTTACGATCATAATGCTTTATATGGATATGGATTGTCATAATAACCTGTGCAAATACACATCTACATTATGACTTCCAAAATACATCAAGCATTTGTATTATCTCTAGTAAGGTGGCATTACATCAGAGATGGAAGATTTTAAAATTCTGTTAAAATTTAAACTATCACTGTAAACGTGATTTGCACTAAGAATTAAGACTGAACTTCAGAAGTCAATATTCCATTCACATAAACATAAAAATTTCACTGAGTAACTCTCCAAAAGCTTCACAGCAAGCCTAAAACAGACAAGAGATTGAGTAGCTTATACAGTTTCTAACATCATCAGTTGGAGAAGCTGCTCTTCCCCCGTTTTTGATGTATATTAGGTAAAAAACTACATTATTCCCTTAATTTATAGACCTGACTGATTTAGTAATTCCTTTAACATTGTTCTCTCAAATTGATATGTTTCTGGCCACTGCTAGAACTTAAACACAGCAAATGTTTAAGTTACATAATAAATGCACATGATGTACTTTCCACAAATTTTTAAAGCTAAAAGAGAACTCTTCATGATCATCTAAACTGGTCACCTAACATATAGAAACAGAAGGACAAAAAATTACTACAGTAGATGGAATAATTAGACACTGGATAAATGGATCTTTCATAATCTTATTTTTGTCATAACATTTGAGAGATCAAATACCGTGGCACCATCCATTTTCTCCTAATCTGAAATTCCTGTTCCCAATATCACAACTTACTTCCAATTGCACTTTGCTGCATATGCTTTCAGTATCATACCCGAAAGTTCTTACATAAGAATTAACAGAGTAATATGTCTTAGGAATTATTTCAAATGCATAAAGCCACACTAGGCTCCTAACATCCTGACCAAACAAGGCAGAGACACTCACTTCCTTATTTACAGCTTTATAAATTTACCAATTTAAAACAAACAAGACAATAACTATGAAGACATCTGCTCCTATGTTAGTATAACTAACTTAGGCATTTGCTGGAAATGAAAACCATGTGGAAAACTTATTTCTGCTATCATGTCATTTTTGGTTCATTTTGGGGATAAAGCAAAAAATACAAAATTCCAGTCAAAAGGGTTAAACACTTTGGAAGATACCATAATATGACCAGAAGTCAGATGACTGAAATATCCTCAGAATTTGCACAGAAGGGCTGAAGAAATGGGGGGAAAAAGGGTATTTTGTATAAAAATATATAAAACAGTGAAATTGAGACTTACCAGCATATTTTAAACTTGGCACTTCAGATGAATATACTACTTCAGACACAAGAAGTTAATGTTTGTGACTCAGAGCAGTCCTTCTACTGTTCTACAGTTCATGAGAACATTTATTTATTTTCATGTGGAATTTGTCCAAGGAATAGTATATATCAAAACATTACTATTATGCAAGGAAAGTGTCTTTACATACAAACTAAGGTAAACCACAGTATGTACTTACACATCAAAGGCACTAAACTCCAGTGTCAATCGAGCTGGCAAACCCAAAGGATCACCTGGACAAAAAGCAGCAACATGCTTCTTTTTAACTGAAATACATAGATTAATTTCCCTCTTTTTGTTAATGTCTGTTAAAAATTACCCCCAGATAAACCAGAATCCACAGCTCACCAGCTGTATTTTCTAATGTTTCAGCAAAGTACCTAAAACACATTACATAAATACTTAAGAAGAATTACAAGAGAAACCCTACCATTGTAGTAGTATCCTTTGATAACTTTTGGGGTCTCATCCAGTCGATACTCGTTGAGCTTCTTCTGAGTTAGCTCGTGCCAGAATCCTGCATCCAAGGCACTACTGAAGGGAGCAAACTGTAGCTTTGAGATTCCAGAATCTACAGGATGGTCCACCTCACTACTGGCAGTTGCCATGACTTTAGTTACTGATGGCTGTTGAACAGAATTCTGTGAGAATGGTAAGGTAATGTGTGAATGCCTGGTAAGTATATACTCGTGATAATTCAAAGCCTCTTTAATACATTTTCTTGGGTTACAGTGTAGAAAGCCTTGCCCTTCTGAATGTATAAGTAACTCCAACTTTTAGTAACTGCATCAGAGGTCCTTTCTGTCCAAGCAAAGTCCTTCCAATGCCTTGTATGTAAAATTATGTAAGGCAAGTATATGTTGTTCTATTTGGCCAAGGTCCCTAGAAGGGCCTGATTTCCTGACAGACATTTCCTGATTTCTCCTGTTCCTTAGGATACTACATCTGAACTATGTACTTCTGAGTTGTATCTTCTATCGCACTGGCACAGATAAAAATATATATAATAAATATATATACATATAATATATATATATAATATATATATAATAAATNCTATCTGAAAGTCTACAAGTGCTATTTAAGTTCTGAAGGCATTTGTAATTCAAACTAAGAGCTACAGATTCACTCTCAGCCTGTGGTGAGAGCTAAACACTCAGAAAGCATTTATAAATTAACAAGTAAAGCTAGGAAAGGGAAACTAAAATCAAGAAAAGTCTTGCAGCCAGTGAGGGGAAAAGCTGGAGACAGAACTTCCCTAATAGTTTCTAGTGGCACTAGCCATTAGAAAGTCAACAGGATGTACAAGCCTAGATTATTTTCTTACAGCTCTTCTCTTTTCAAGGTCTGTGTGTATGGGATGAACTTTTCTTTTTTTTTTTCTTTAATAACCCAAATCACTATTCCATATTGGCTGAACAGTATTCTTATAAACAGATAGTTTTTAATCCACAACACTTAAAAATTCCAGACTTTTAGACTCTACCCCAGATTGAGGAGTAAAACATCTAAACTGGGCTACAATAAACCTCTACTTCAACTAGGCTTAACAGTCCCCTTGCTCATGTTAGCAGCAGCATTCACTTCATTGTGAGCCGATTCAGCTCAATCTGCTCATTTTTTTGAAAATTCATCAAATTAAAATGTTGCCCTCATGAATCTCTTTGACTTACTGTCAGTATTTCTCTTCACGTCCATCCCTATGCATATTAAGATGCAAGTTTCAGTAACACAGTCCACAACATAGAGTATTCGTATACCTGGGGGTGGGAAGGTCCTCTTTCTAGGCACTCCATTCTGTCTTTGACTATCTAACCAAAATAAGTATAATGTTGCAGAACAGGGATCTGTTACATATTAAAAATAAGATTTTAAAATATTAGTTTTATGCTCATATGTATTTATCCCAAGACATCCATCCACAAGCTAGTAACTTCTGTTTTCTAAGTCCAGAAGGGAGATCAACAGCTACCAATTCAGCTTTTGTTCACAGTGTTTATCAAATCAACTATTCAGACTCAAATGATTCCTTCAACTAACTAATTTCTAAAGACTAAGGTTTTTTTAGTTTGCACAATATAATCTCATGTGATTATCTTCTTTTATTGACTCTTCACAATACCCGTTACCCTTACACATGAATCAGTGGTAGGATTTTACATAGATAGAAGTCAAAGTAAGTTTTCCCAGCACAGCTATATTATCTGACACCAATCTAAACAGATGCAGAACATTATTGCTGCATTTTGGCTTGAATTGAACAGTTCCAAGTTCATTGTCCTGTGAAGTCACTTGTGCAACACAACAGAGTTTACGTGCTTCTTTTTTCATGCTTTTTGGAACAGAGGGAAGGGAATGAGAGGCAGGTTTGATTTCTTAATAACTGTCAAACAGCCAGCTCTTCTCTGACAGAAATTATGTTTTTCCTTACACAATACTTCCTTAAAGTCTTGCGTTTAATCCAGATATGCTTTCTAAATTCACTTTCTACAGCTTATCTCCTTCTAATCTAAAGGCTTCCCTCAATTGCTGGTAAGTTGTAGAATGTGGGGTGTGGGATATAGGTTTGAGCTGTCCATATTTGTCATGGTGAAAGCTAAATGCTTCAGTTCTGAATGATGCCTTGCTTCAATTGGTGTATTGCAAATAAACCATTTTGTTGTCCTTCCCCCTCTTTTTATTTTTTTTTATTAATTTTTAACAGCAGTTGCAATTTGTAGTAGTGTGAACTTTGATAGCTTCAAAAACCTTTCAAATCTCTTTTTATTAACACACACAAAAATATCAGTTGCTTTCTTGAAACTTTGAAAACACTTGAAATATAAACAGCAAAACTAACTGTATAGAATTTTCTGGCTATTTTTATAGACTTCTTTTTCTGCATGTAAGATGTACAAGTAGTAACATAAATCAGCAAACATTTAACTTCAAGTGCAATCAGCAAAGATATGCTAAAGCATAGACATGCTATTGCTAGTCTAAGTTCCAGCCCTTGTTCTTAAATATGCAGATATTTAAAATCAATATAATGGAGGAATATATTATGGGTAAAATCACATCGGGACATTTATTAATATTTGTCTTCCCCTTGACAGACATAATGAATCTGTTGTAAAAGCATGTCTAGCAGTTTAACACCATTTAAAACTATGATGAAGTTACAGGTTTTAAACCAAATTCACATAACCCCTAAAACCTACAGCATTTTCACAAAACCTTTTATTCTGTGGTCTGGAGTTGGGTATTTTGAAAACTTTTTCTATATCTCAATAACAAAGGAAATTATTACTTCCCACCACTAACTAAGGCACACTTTCAGAGAAACTGATCAAAAAGGTGTTAAGTTTATTTTCTTCTCAAGTCTTCCCTATTTCCAACAGTTTTACTGACACAAAATGGTGGCCTTTGGACCAGGGGCCAACCTGCTCCATGGGTGGTTGGCACTGCTCTCAGAACTGCTACTGCCACTTGCTCCACACCAGCTCTGGGCCAGCAGTGCCACACAAGGTGGCCACTGCCTGCCTCGAGTCACAGGATTGTTTAGATTGGAAGAGACCATTAAGATCATTGAGTCCACCCATGATCCTAAAGCTACCAAAAGCTACCACCCATGATCCTAAAACCACCACGAAACCATATCCCTCAGCACAATGTCTTCCCATCTTCTAAAGCAACGCTTTTTAAAATACCTCCATGGACAAATCTCTACTGCTTCCTTTGGCAGCTTGTTCCAGTGCTTGACAACCCTGTGAACAAATTTTCGCACAAATCCATCCTAAACCTCTCCTGGCGCAACTGGAGGCCATTTCCTCTTGTCTCTTTGCCTGTGACTTCGGAACAGAGACTGAACTCCCCCAGCTATACCCTCCTTTCAGAGAGTTGTAGAGAGCAAGGTCTCCTCCAGGCTTAACAACCCCAGCTCCCTCAGCTGCTCCTCACAAGACTTGTGCACCAGACCCCTCACCAGCTCCACTGGCTTTCTCTGGACTCACTCCAGCCCCTCAATGTCTTTTTTTGTGGAAAGGGACCCCAAACTGGACATAGTCCTCGAGGTGGGGCCTCACCAGTGCCCACTACAAGGGGATGGATCCATGCCCCAGTCCTGCTGGCCACAAGCCGACACTCGACCTTGTTGAATCTCACGCTATTGGCCCGGACCTATCGACCCGCCTGCCCATACCCGTCTCTAGAGGCTTCCTCCCCTAAGACAGCGCCCAGCCGTGACAAGAGCCCCCGCTCCCTCCCTGAGGCTCTCCCGCCCCGGGAGCTCGCGGAGAGCTGCGGCCCCAGGACACACCGACCTCGAGGGGTGCGAGAGCGAAAAGGGGACCCCGGGGGGGGAGAGAGAGGAAGGGAGNCTCCCACCGTGTGACAGAGTGCGCGAGTAGGCCGCCAAATAGGAGCGAGGGTCGTTGCGCCGGTCCTGCCACCCGTGGAAGACGAAACAGTGGAGTTAAAAGCTGCCAAAAACTTTCCCCCGCTCTTGTTATGAGATAAGGACATGGGCCTATTGGAGGGGGTCCGGAGGAGGCCACTGTTACGGTCTGAGAAAGCTACAACAATTTGTTGTCGTTCAGACAATTACTCCCTCAGCCAAAGACTCCTCCCCACCCGGGAAAGGGAATCAGAAAAAAAACAAGGAAACCCGAGGGTTGAAATATAAACA
>VZRU01012232.1:37169-58402 GCA_013398155.1 Pedionomus torquatus
GGCTGGGCGCCCTCAGCACCACCGGCACGCTCACCGGCTGCGTCGCTCCCTACTTCCGGCATAGCCCGCTGGGCACGGCGAAGTGACGTCGGCACGGCGGAGTGACGTCATCCCCGCGGCGGTCGCCGCTACGCACGCGCGGCGAGCGCGTCGGCTCCGCCTCTGAGGCGGGGCCTTAGCGCCCAGTCAGGGTGGGATGTCTGTCTGGCGGCTGTTCTGNAAATTTAATAGAATAAGACTATGTAATTAACAACACTAAAGAGCCTGTATTGACCCCAATATCGATATACAGTATACAAGGACTATACGCAGCCCAATCCATCTGAACGGAAGCCATGCACAAGCGTTTCACAGGGACAGCCAATGTGGGACACCAGAAGCCCTGGCTTCGAGAGGAAGGGAAGGACTCAGGGCTCTGGGACAAGGAGTTCTCAAGATCACAGCCATCAAGGGAGAGAGAAAACTCAAGAAACTTTCTAATTTATATTTAATATGATGTCTGAAACAATGCTGTTGGCAGCTTGGTTAAGGTGCCTGAGTTTCACTCCTCATCCTTGCACCTGGCTGACTTGAAAACATGGAGACCTTGAAATCCACCTGCCATAGCTGCCTATAAATTAAGTATTTTCACAAATTTGCGAGTCTTTTAAAACAAGTCTTTTAAAAGTGCCGTGAGGGCCGTGAAGATGATTAGAGGATTGGAGCACCTCTCCAGTATCTGAAGGGAGCCTACAGGAGAGCAGGAGAGGGACTCTTTGTCAGGAAGTGTAGTGACAGGACAAGGGGTAATGGTTTTAAACTGGAAGAGGGGAGATTTAGATTGAATATTAGGAAAAAAATTCTTTCCTGTGAGGATGGTGAGGCACTGGAACAGGTTGCGCAGAGAAGTTGTGGATGCCCCATCCCTGGAAGTATTTAAGGCCAGGCTTGATGGGGCTTTGAGCAACCTGCTGTAGTGGGAGGTGTCCCTGTCCATGGCAGGGGGATTGGAACTCGATGATCTTCAAGGTCCCTTCCAACTCTAACCATTCTATGATTCTATGATTTACATATCAGGGAAAACAAATTTGCCAGAGCTGCCTTCTATTTTGGAGCACACAATACTGCAGGAACACCCATATTGCAGAAAATGCCAGCCAAACTGGGTGTAAGCCTCAGAGGGAAAGCCTCCAGTCAGATAAGCATGGGTAAAGGTAACACAAAGACAATTGTTCAGGCAGCATTAGGGGAAATTTTTCAGTGCTGCTAATTATGCAAATTTAGACCTGATGTTTTGGAGCATGTTCTGAATAGACCTTCCAGAAATTTCACAAATAAAACGAACTGTAATAAACTTGGGAATTTTGCTGTAGATGCTATACTTTGAATCTAACTGCATTACCTCAGTAAAACTCTACAATTCCTCATACTGCATGCCACTTTGTTAGTATCTGTAATGCTTTTACTCTGTTGGACACTTCATAATTCAGTGCTGCAGTTTATTTCCCCAAGGCCGGAAATGATTTTATCACTTTTCCATCTTTCTATTCTCTTTTTACAAAAATTAGAAAGGGAACATTGATGACATCACATCAAAGTAGCTGGAATGTCTTTACCCAGCCTCCATAGAATTATAACCTGCCTTAGGTTCATAGTCTTTGAACATTTACAGTTTCATATAGTGGTTTATGAAACAGCTGTCAGCCCATAACATAGATCATGAGAAACAATACTCACACAGGGCAGAGGGACACTCTTCTGGGAATTTGCATCCCCATGTTATCTCAATTAGACATGTCTGAAAAGACATCAGACTGTAGGAGCTTCTGCACAACAGTTGTAGCTTCAGGGAAGTGGAAGTATATCTTGTGAGTTTGCAGTCTTGAACTATCATTTTTTATACAGACTAGCTGACCTAACAAATAAAGTTGAGATTTACACATGAAACTGCTGGTGTATTCATATGAGGACACCCCAGTGAAGTCTTAGAATACTAGAGAAATAGGCAGCATCAGTCAAAGATCTCTCTGTGCCTGAGATCTCCAAGAGAGCGGCCATAATGAAGTTAATTGGAGATTTATACTGAAGTTTGTTGATTGTTGCAGGTATGGTTTATCTTGTGAGATCTTTCTATGAGCAAACAGAAGAGTCTGTAATACACGTGAAAATAATAATCAAATAGAAGATTGGGCCTTTAAAAAAACCCACAAATCTGGTTTTGGCACCTATTTCCATAGGTAGGACTTTCAGTTTCCCCAAGCAAAGCCTTGCAGCATGGGAAAATCATCCTGGAGTTGAAGATGAGAATAAAATCGAATTTAAACTCATCCATTCTTGGTGAACGTGGACTCAATGTGTTTCAGAGAAGATAACTTCTCAGAACTATTTAGATCAGATTAGATTCTGTTATAAGTTTTAATAAAAATAATATTTATTTAGGTGTATGTAGTACTTTCCATTTAAGATTTTAAATGAATTTTATACAACATTCTTAGTGAACAAGTGTCAAAGTGGGAGACGGACCCGGAGTAACGATGAAGTCTCAATATGAGTATGATCGTTCTCCTTTATTCTATGCACTTACAAAGGTTATATAGGTATCCAAAAAAAGCATGCGATAACAAACAATCTGTCATTGGTTCATAGCATTTGTCCGCTCGCCTCAGGCTGTTACATGACTGATAGAGCATTGCTGCCCACACGAAGGAGTCTGTCTTCACTTTCCAGACTTAGTTCTGCCTAACTTGTTTATCAGTTTGTTACTTCCCTCTCCAGGTGGGATCAAGGACAAGTTGCTTTGCCCTTTTTACATCTAGTTGTGCAGTTATGGTTTGCTAAAAACTGGATTGCTCACACCAGTCAGATCATGTCCTTTATCACTTAGCCATCCTTCTACAAACAAGATCACAAAATACAGGAAGAACCAGGCAGAACTATTCCATGAGTTTATTTACAAAAATAAAAACTGTCAAAAAACTGTCAAAAGTCATGTAGTTCTACACTGTTCACTTGTTACTGCTGCAAGAGCGGGACACTGCAAAGTTAAGTCTATTGTAGCAATGAATACTCAAATGATAGTAGAAAAAAGTAGGAGTATGCTGAAAAAGGTATCATCTTGCAGCTCCCATGTTAATAGAATTCTGTGAGTATCATCACTAATTTCTCTGACATAGTCAGGTGTCTCTCCTATGAGCGCTTTGACTGGATACAGAAAACCAGTTGTTAACCCTCAAAGAAATGAGTTAAGGCATTATTCGTATCTAGTGAGAAGGAAATTAGATTGCCAGGTAGGAGACCTGAGTTCAGGTCCCAGGTCTGAGAGTGGTGTTTTTGAAGGCTAAGTTATGTCTGATCAAAAGAAAAGGCATTTCTTTTTCCTCAAGGCATTCAATGTAATGACACAGTAGGCACTCATTTTGTTTACACAGTGCCAATGTATAGCGATGGGTGCTGTGTATTTCATTTAAGGCATATTTTAGTTGAAACATAGGAGGGTTTAAACAAGAGATATTTTGGTAAACAAAGCCAAATGGTAAGGGATACAAATGTTGTTACAATGTTAACATTGTTAGACTTGCTGGATGTCAATATGGTTTTAACCACTGCCATTCACAAATGTATATCTCTGTCAGTGAGAACTCTTGCACTATTTAACTGGTGGAGATCTCAAACCACAATTTTGTAGTAGCCTGGAATGTGTGCTTATGTGTCTGTGCATGTATAGAGTGTACATCTCACATTTGACTTTTATATTTCTATTTTAGACTTTAAGCTGGCCACATAGAAATGCATTTATTTCAGTGTCAGGTATGTATCCTTTTTAAAGATAATTTGGGATTCAGTATGAGAATTTCATGAGCTATTTCTCACAAAGTGTTAACATTAATTGTCCTTTTTATCTTCTAGCTCTTCAATAGACAAATAATTGGATTTAAATTAGTAGCTTTATCATTGTACTTAATAAACAAAAGTAAATATATATGCATAGTATTTAAATTTAACTTGGCATATCCAATGAACTGATTCTCATTCTGGGGGAGGGGAAACCTTCAGGTGTATTCTTGCACTTCATCTTTAGGAATGTAAGCCATCCTAGCTGTTAGGAGGCTTATCCTCTCACATCCCTGATACTAAAGGAAAGATACAGCAGTCTGCAGAATTCAGGATCTCGTCTAGAACTATTCAGAAGTGTGTATGGTGCTTCTACATTAATATCTTAGGATTAGAAATAATTTTTTAAGTGAATCTTTCAGCCATTTTCATTTAATGTACTATCACAAAACTACATCAGTAAGTGGTCTCACAGAGAAGGTAATGTATTCCTTTTAGATGATGGAATGAAGCCAGAATGTGCACCTACACTAATATATCCTTTACTGAGGGACACATTTCCTGAAAATAATATGAGAAAAGAAACACGTACTAGATGTCAAGATGCACTTGTTAATTGCACCCCTCCTTTAATGAATTTTCATGATAGTGTCTGACGCAGAAGCCCAGAATTCTCCTCATTACCCACTAGATGTCACCATTGACACAGGAAAAAAAAAAAGATAGTATTTTTCTTCCTCTTCAAAGCAAGGTTGGTTGTTTTCACCACACCTTAATCAAACTAGAACTACATTCCAAGAAATTTGTTATGTTCTCTTAAAGCTGTGCCTCCTCTGACCTTGTTTACTAACTGAAAAATTTGAAAATACTTTACAGGAAACCACACCTGGAATATTCTCTTGAGGCTTGGCCCCACATGGTAGCAGGCTTCTCCATTCTTTATCCTAATTTGCTTTCCTTTGCTTCTCTTACATCCAGAGCCATTTGCATTGCCAAATGCAAATTATAGTAAAATAAGCTGCCAAATCCTGTTAGGTCCCTTGCTAATTGGAAGTTTGAAATAGGCAGTATCCCTTTTCCCTATTGTAGTATTATCTAGTATAGCTATCACATCAGAGAAGCCTACTACAACTTCCCTTGTCTTTATTAATATCCCAGTTAAACTAAGATTAGTAGCGTAATCAAATATGATACAAATGAAAAATACCCAGGCAGTTTTATTTACTTACGTTTAGTTGTTCAGTGTTTTAATGTTCTTTAATTGTACAAGATATTCTTTGTTATAATCATCATAATTTTTAGACCAATTTCAGTTACTTTGTTTAAGTTGCTGGTTTATGTATTAATGTATTTTAAAGTCAGAAAAGGCAATTGTCATGATCAAGAAGATGGACTTTGTAGCCTTTGGGTGAACATGTTTCAGCAGTGTACCCTAATAACTGCAGCTGACTGTGCTGCTTTTTTATTTCCTCAGGGATCACCTAAATTACCCACCATTTTAGCTGGGATTGCTGTTGCATATCACAGCAGAAAAAAAAGGTCATAATGACTATGAATATGAGCAATTGTTTGTGAAAGGCCATTGGATTAGAGCATATGTTTTAAAAGATGCTGCTTTGTAGTTCAAAAGAAGGTATATTTCACTACTTGTGCAGATAGTGCTCCTGCCGTGAAAAAGTTGTCTGAATTCAGGAATGAATTTTGCTGCTTCTATATTCTGTCTCTTTGTTTTGCTTTTCTTTTCTCCTAGATTTGAGTTCCCTAGTTGCAGTTTTTCCTGCATGCTATTTGAGACCGAAGTGAATATATCTCTATACCTTGTATCATACATTGAAATAAACTGAATTTAAGTTCATTCCTTTAATACATTTTTTTCAATTTATTCAAATGCAGAGATATTAGGGCTTCATTTAATACTGAATACTTTAAGTACAACTATTCATATTCAGATGTTTAATTCAGAGAAATAAAACTGACAGAGGATAATAATACTTTGCATTTAGTTAGCGTACTATATCCAAAATTTATAAGCATCATGCAAACATTATCTTACATGTTGTATTGTTACTGTAAAACTTGTCATATTCACTTTACAAAATAGGCACACGTGGCAGAGACTCTAAGTGTCTCAAGATCATTAATAGAGCACAGAATTCAGAATTTCTCCTCTGACCATGAAACTACCATTTTTCACTTCAGATGTAATGAAGGTGTTACACAAAATATCCCTTCAACTCATCCCACCAGACTTTTTGCAGTACTCAGTTGAAGGAGCTCCAGTTCCATCAGAACTTTGTTGAGAAGCTAACTGAGCAATTGCAGAAGGAAGAAAGCATTTAGGAAGTGGGAAATCCATCAGCATGACACAATGAATGGGAGGACATTTTTTTACATTGAACCTTCAGGGCGCCTCTCTAATCATCCTTCCCAAAATATATTGAAAAGACACATATAAACTCACCATTACATGCAAATGTGACTTTAGCTGTTGAAGTTACCTGGTTCTGGAATTTCTTCTTAAAACTAACACACTCCAAAAGTGTTTGCTCAAAGTGTTTATCTCACTGAGTTCCATAGCAGAAGAATAGGAATGAACGCTTTATCAGTGTGCCACAAACACAACAAAGGAGGTACACGTTCTTGAGATTCAGCTAATACAGGATATTAAATCTCCTCTGCCTCAGTTTTCCTTCACACTCCCCGAGCTGTATATTCTTTTTTTTTATTATTATTATTTTGTTGTAATTTTTCTGTGAAGTTTTAAGTTTGCTGGTAAGTTAGCTCATGCGACATATGTCACTACATCCTTTTTGTCTGAGGAACTATGTTTTCTTCCTTTGGAAACACATCTATATCTGAATGCACTTAGGAAGAAGGGATTGATTCCTGCTGTATAACAGTGCATGTCTGTTTTTAAGAATTTGTTAATACTTCAAAACAGCTAAATTGATGATTGAGCAAGTGAATGCTCAAAGCTGGCAGAGCGAACCTTAGCCACAAACTCCTCTATGAAGGCTGCCTCCCAGCTTTTCCAGGTAAAGATGTTTTTACAGATGCTTCCTCACAAGGCCCTGAGCAACATGATGTAATGTCAGTCAGACCAGTTTTCAGTTGTAGGTTGTACTGAGAAGTCTTTCTGAGATCCCTTCCAACCTAGAGTATTCTATTATTATGTGTTTCTCCTGAAAAATTTTACAGCATTTACAGCATGGTTTACAAAATGCAATTAAATATCAAGGATAGAAAGGACAAACATACTTGATGCATTTTATTTTCTGTTTCACAGGCTTGAATTGGTGATCATGAGTTTGCCTCATTGTAGTAGGAAGAGTTTGCCAAATACAAGATAAGGATATATGGATTAGTATTGCCACTGCATGCTTAGGTTACTTGCCAGTTTGTAGGAAGGTGAGAATATGTGTAGTCTATAGTCAACTATATTCTCTAAGTCTAGAAAAAACAGCATACCCTTCTTGAATAGATAGTGATAGTCTGTTGAATATGGAACGTCTTAGCAAAATTTCTAGGACATAGAAACACTTTTTTTGGTGAAGTTATTGTATACAGGTATAAATGAAGCAAGCATGATATCAAAGAGATAAAGTAGGTTACAACAGCACTTGACATGTCAAAAAGTTTGTAATTTGGGGGAAGCTATAAATAAACAGGATAGACTTTTCTAAACGCTAAAAAAAAAGCTTCTTTGACTATGCAGAGCACCTCCACCTGCAGATCTCACTTCACAAACAATGTGTTCCCACATTTAATGGAGTAAGTTGAAAGACAAACATGTATTTGGCCAGTCACAGAAACGTTATTCTATTTCTTCCTTTTCTGGGGCTAAATAATTTCTAATCACTGAAGATCTTTGTACCTCCAGTTTTTGTTCTACATGATGAAATAGGTGATCTCAAATTGTAAAATGTATACAACAGTGTAACACTTCTGAGATTGCCCCTGAGTTATTCGGATTCCCAATCAGAATTAGTTCTTCTTCAAACATGTTAAAGATGTTAAATGCATGCTTCCCACTTTCACTAACGCTTGTCTTTTACTTTGCCCATGGTGTTTGTCTTTGAAACTGGAACATTTTCTTAGGTTGAACTCTTGAGCTCAAAAAAACTAGACCAATATCAGTGAATGTGAAGGATCTTTTTGAATGTATTCTTGAAATTCTGGTTACAAAGAGGATACAGGAATGGATTTAAGGTGGAGTTCACATAGCCAAGCCATATAGTGAACATGTGTAAATGTGAAAATGGTTTATGGCCATGGAAAGCTATTACCATAAATAATACAAAATAGGGAATCCAGCACAGCATAAAGGCTGCCATTATGACCCCCAACTGCTTTGCTGCTTTCCTCTCCCTGTTCCCGTGCAGTCCTTGAACATGCCGTTTGGACTGTGTATGCAGATTTCGCCAGGTTTTCCTCAGGTAAGTCAGTCCTCTGAAGTCCCTGTTCTCAGTCTTTTCCTGAGCACTGCAGGCTCTTTCAGGGTTAGAATTGGCATCCTCATTAGAGGGTACCTCCTCTGTGAAAGTCTGGTTGTCCGATACATCACTTAAGTCACTGTCTTGTGAGCAAGGCTCCTCTTCATTTTCATTCTCTTCTGTTGGACACATACACTTCTTTCCTGCTTTATCCAGACCTGGCTCAGACTGGGCAGCAGTGAGAGGCAAACAGGTCCATTTAAGGACTTTCCTATTGCTCCTGCCAGTGAATGCATTTGAAGACTTGTCAGCACTACTGAACTCCATATCTTTGGGCTGAGGGTAGCTTTGCTTGTCTTTGGAAGAGCTGTTCTCATGTAAGATTTGCTTTTGGAGGCAAATACTTTGCTTGTCCTTCGTCTTACTGTGTTGTATGGGGTTTTGTTCTGAGGGAGAATGACGTGATCCATTGATGAGCTCTCGGTGTTGACAGTGTTTTCGAACAGCTTTGAATATTTTATAGTAGAACCACAACATTGCAATAGAGGGTATGTAGAAATTGACAATGGCTGTCAGCACCTTAAACCAGGTGACTTCAGAGAATTCAGTTTCACACTTGTTTTCTTCAACTTTCCTTTCCCCGTTATTAGCAAAAATGTGCCAACCTAGAATTGGAATGATCCACATGAAAGAGAGCAACCAAACCCCCAAAATCATGAGCGATGCTCTCATTTTTGTTCTGTACTTGAGATATTGCAGTGGTTGTTGAACAGAACGATAACGGTCAACGCACAATATAAAGAGATTGAAAATGGATGCAGTACTGGCCACATAATCCATTGACAGCCAGAACAAACAGGCTGGTATGCCCAGAGTCCACACACCACTTAGGAGATAAACAATACACAGAGGCATAACAGCTGCACCAACTATAAGGTCTGCAATAGAGAGGCTGACAATGTATAAATTGCCTACTGTTTGCAGCTTCTTTTCAGATTTCACAGCATATAGGACTAATATATTCATGACAATAGTGATCAGTGAAATGCTTCCCAGCAACACACCTAGAGGAGCTGAATGAGGGTTAGTTGATTTGTCTGTTGAGTTTATTAACATCTTTTGCACAGTAACACTGAATGAAAATAAGAGAAGATGTCCAGGCCTTGGAAATTCAGTCTTGGTTTACACTCCTGGATGAAAACACCTTGGATCGCTTTGTGAATTTTATTTCCAGAACTATAGAAAAGAAGAGAGATATGCTCAATCATTGTAGTGCGAGAATAAAATAATAAAACTAACCCATGCTTCAGCTTAGCACCATCCCTTTTAGGACTTTCCCAAATGATGAATTTTTACATATGAAGCATTTCAGATGTGTTCTATGAAAAGTACTCAAGCAAGCTCCACAAACTAATCCAATATGGTTTGCAGAGGTGTTTCATGCAGCTTCATACCATTCTGACCCCAGTGTCTGGAGAAGAAATTTCAGCCTTCGCTGTTTTAGTTTACCATATCTTATTAAATAGCTGATCATGAACATAACATAAACTACGTATTGACAAGTTAATTTAAGGTGTGTTAACAGAAAGCAAATTAACATGTTTTGTACTAAGTAGTTTTAAACAAACCAGTGATTATTTACAAACTAGATCTAATAGTTTGAGGATACAGCAATTAAATTTAATTATCTACCAATAAAGGGTATCATATGTGTTCTGACTTTGGCTGGGATAGAGTTAATTTTCTTCACAGCCCCTCATGTGGGGCTATGGTTTGGATTTGTGCTGGAAACAATGTTGATAATAGAGGATGTTTTCCTTACTGCTGAGCAGGGATTACAGGGAGCCAAGGCCTTTTCTCCTTCTCACAGCCCCACCAGCAAGAGGGCTAGGGGTGCACAAGAAGTTGGGAGGGGACACAGCTCGGACAGCTGACCCTGACTGACTGAAGGGACATTCCATACCATATGACATCATGGCCAGCATATAAAGCTGGGGTAAGAAGAAGGAAAGGGGGCACATTCTGAGCAATGGTGTTTGTCTTCCCAGGTAACTGTTACATGTGATGGAGCCCGGCTTTCCTGGAGATGGCTGAACACCTGCCTGCCCATGGGAAGCAGGGAATTAGTTCCTTGTTTTGTTTTGCATGAGCATGGGGCTTTTGCTTTACCTATTTAACCGATTTTATCCCAACCTATGAGTTTTCTCACTTTACAGGTTCTCTCCCTCATCCCACTGTGATGGGAGGGAGTGAGCAGCTGTTTGGGGCTCAGTTGCCAGCTGGGGTTAAACCAACACCATGTTGTCAAGTGACAAGGTGTTCCAAACAATAAAAAGACTCCAGCCAATAAACTCTTTCAGCTGATACAGAGTCTCATATAACTCCTAAGACTGCAGCCAATGCCTTATGTTTTCACTGGTAGGCATTCGTTCAAATTACAGGTAGTGACTAATCTCTTCCTACCCAATTTAGGCTTACATAGATTTCAAGCATTTAAAGATGGCAGCTGTGTTTTATTTCAAATACAAACTAAGAAAAGTTGATGGAAAATAATGGGATTTTTCAGGATTAATAAGCATCTTGCAACTTCTCAAGTGTATATAAGTATAGGGTCTTTTAGGCTGAAGCTTACTTGTTAATAATTCAATAATTCAGTGTTTCATGCTGAGTTTATCTCTTATTCCTGTAATCAGCATTGAACCAAAAATGGTTATGTGCTTTCTTTCAAGAGGTCAAATTCCTTCCTGCTTAATCTCTACTTATGAGTGCCTGGCATTACGAAAGAAGATGTGTGCTTGGTAGCAGTAGCATCCATAGGCAGAGGAAATACATACACTGCGGGATATGAGCTCAGGAGCTGTATTCTGTATTCTGCGACTCTGTATTCTGCATAGCCTTCAGGTTCTTCAGTGACAGCTAGTCATGGATGTCAGAAGATCAGAGAGGCCTCAAGCATCTGTTTGAGAATGAGAACAGAAATGACACTACGGATCTTAAACCGACATGTCTGGTGATAGGAAATGGTTATATCTCAGTCTGTCATTGCCTTTCTTTCCACAGCTACACGCTGTAACCTCTCTGATGGAGTTAAGTATACGGGACATGGTCAAGTCAAGAAGTTGATGTTAATTTTTAATTTCTTCGGTGACCTCATAAAGAAATAACTGATCTTCACTCCCACATATTTTCATTTAAAGTTATGGCAAAATTAAAGGAGAGAAGGCAGCTTTAATTGAGTCTTCAGCAGAAAGAATAACAGCAAAGAAAGTTTTGTTATTACACAGCTCTCCTCAGCTATTTATGAACTGATGTAGATACAGTAAATGGTGTTGACTGCTTCCCAGACTTTCTCTTTAGTACTGCTGCAGTGAGATAGGATAGGATTTAGGAAGAAGCCTGCAGAACTTGATCTGGAGTATTTCTGCTCCATAGAAAGTCCAGTTTTTCAACTCATGTTCCACTTTTATTAAAACTTCTCTTAATAAAAGACAAAGCTTGAATACTTTTCTGTTTTGAAGTAGCTTATACAGGCTATAACAATCCAAGAATGATGTCAGGAAATGCAGATCATTTGAGAACACTAAGAACATGAAGAATTCAGGGTAATGCATTTGCTCTTTTAAAAACACACATGTTAACAGGCACTCCATATTTATAATAATTCTGTCTTATAATGTAGTTTTCACCACAATGTCATTTGAGCAGTTCATAGCCCCTGATGCATTTTATCTTCTGTGCATTTTAGAGAGCTGGCTATGTACTATTAAATTTTGAAGTGAAATTGAGGAACAGGTCAAAGTGATCTGCTGAACATCACACAGTAATGTTACATCTAAAATCAGCCAAGGCTCCCTTGCTCTCCAGACAGTGTCCTGACTACTATGCTGTGTTTTTTTGGTCTAGACTTTGGGTCTGTATTTATTCAGACACCCTAGACAAGGAATGTTGATTTAGAAATTAGGTTTTTTTTTATTTTTTAACCTTTAATGCAGTGCAAGCATCTTAGTCTGTCTTTGACCTTCTGACATCTTCCATTGTAATAAATCCACTTACATGATAGGGTCTAATATGGCTTGAGTGGGATTATACCCAGTAACAAACATCTACGGTATTAATGTCTGGAACAGGCTTGCAAGAACCATTTGCTCTGCTCTACAGTGAGTAGATCCTGAGGCTGCATTAGGATATTGAAGTTTTCAGTAACACTGCATTTTCCATATTGAATAATTTGTGGTTTTCATGTATGATCTTTTACAACCCTGACTTTGTGAGTATTCTCCCACCAAAGACAGTATTTTAAGGCTCTGGGTAATTTATGATTTGGAGTTTGTTGATGAGAAAAGAAGCCGCTTTTAAGAGGTAACTAGAAAAGGGTCCATACTTTCAGCATGGAAGTTATACCCCCAGCACATATATCCAACCTATCTGGTTTTCTTTGAAGACAGATTGTAGCTCTGTATCTATTGAAAAGATGTATCAAAAGATTGAACTGGCCACAGAATGATTAGAATAGAGCAAAAATGTGAAATTGCAACTGTCTCTGCATTCCCTAGCACATTACACCACGTGATACTGCTGTTTCTGCTTGAGATCTTTTCAGTCATGCAGAATTCTCCTTAACATTCAGCAATCCCACACTCACATATACAGGAAAGAGAATTTGGTAGCTTTCTTGAATCTTCTAAGGGCCTGAAGGCAGCTTCCAACACAGGAGACTTTGTGCATCTTTCACCCACCAGTGTCCGTGCTTTGTCAATAAGGATTAAATTGCAGAGGGCTTTTATCTCCCTCTCCTGCACAGGCAAACAGAACAGTACAAGAGAAAACAGTAAGCTTCTCCTAAGAAGCAAAAATGACTGCATGCAAAATTGCATGCTGAGAAGTTGTATTTAGTTGCAGAAATGCTGTTATTGGTCAGCGTCCTCTGATACCATTCTGTACTTGGCCCTAATACCACAGTCTTGCCTCCTTAGCTTACACTGAACTCCTACACGATTGCCACTCTACTAGAATTAGCATATTTTGCCGCGCAATTTTGTCCATGGAAAGATAACTAAAAAATAGTAAGACTCCATAGCAGGAAATACACTGATCACCTCTTATGTGCTCTAGGGATGACTGTAATCTACAATTTTTTTTTCTTAAACTTCCCGCCTTCATCATTAATAGTGATAGTACCAAACAGCAGCTGTGGTTAGTCATCATGAGAGCACTATGATTTGCAGTAGCAGCTCCTAGCTCTTTGTTGAGGCACAGGCTGTTTTGTAGTGGCTGTGGACTGTTTGTGATACAGGTACCGCTGTTCAGGAGTTACTGGCTTAATTCCTTACCTGTAAGTCAATTCCCAGTAGAGGAACCGTAACAAGACTGGATAAACATCTTTTAATATTTAGATGATCTAACACTTATTACCCTGAGCCAGAGCTCACTAATACAGAACAGATTTTAAAGAAATCAATCAGCTTAAGAAGTTGGATAGCTCTCTAGAATTTCTAAACCCTGACCTCACCATTAGATGCCTTGTTTAACTTTTACTGTCTATGAAGAGCTTTTCTACAAGGAAAAACAGCAATTGGGATTTGTTTGTTATTGAATCAAAATGAGAATTCTTCCAAGGACCTACTGGGAGATGCTAAGTGGATGCCTGACTGACTCATTAGTGCAGGTGTAATCTCTTAAACCTTGACTTAGTGGGAGTATGTTCTAGAGACAGATACTGGCATATCTTTTAGGGATAGGTTTTAAAGAAACTACAGTTACATTAAGAAAGGCTGGGCTACAACAGAGTTCTTGTTCACCAGAGTAATTTCAAGGCAGAAGATTTGATTTCAGATGCCCTGCATTGACTATTTGTTTCTAGTGATTTTTTTTTTTTAAATTATTCTTTGATTGTTGAAAGCATTAACAAACTAGAGGTTTAATTAATTTTCCTTTCAAAAACTTATTTATTTCTCTGTAAAGAAAACAATCCCTAGGCTATGCCTACCAATACATATGGAATATTTTTGATGAATAGTAAATGAAAAACTTAATAACCTGCCTGCTGTTCCCATTCAAACGACCCAGCATCTAGTCCCAGGAAGGACCAGCTTTTTTTTTCCTTCAGGAAAGTCCCTGCCACTATGAAAGAAAGGACTGAATTCCATCTATGCTTGAAGTGGTAGTATAGTGGTATGCTAAGGTAGTCTGAAATAAAAAGACTATATAATCTGAAGCTTTAGTGTCTGACCAGTGTTTGTTGTTTTTTTTTCTAGTCCTCCTAATTTTTTTCTTGTCTTCTTCCTCTTGCATACCTATTTTAAGGGCAGTGGGAATTATAAATTAATCTCTTGCGATGTGAACAAACAACCCAGCCTAAAATAGGAGTACTTTCTTTCCTTGTTTTTCTTATGACTCTTCATTTGTTTGAAGAAACTCTTCAACAACAGATTTGGACATCTGGCTGCCTAGTTTTGCATAACCTTGTATTGCATGCATTTAGTGGCAGAGAATTTTCAGTGATTCTTGATGTAGATGCTGTCTTGGGGAAAAATGAGGCTAGAACTAATGTAGCAGATGGACACTATTGCAGATATGCTGAAATCTACTTTGCAGAGAGAAAATTGCTGTCTGAGTTGTTGGATCAGTGATCTGCATACTGATTTCAGGAGCTGGATGGCCTGGGAAACGGTACAGGCCTTCAGTATGCTAGAGTGATTAGCAGTTGCACTGGTCCTGGGGAAGTAAAGGCAAGCAGGCTGTTTCTGAAGCTTTCGCCACACTTTCACTTCCAAAAAGAGTAGATGGTCCAATGCTATAATTACTGCACTTCTTTTTCCCCTCCTGGTTCAGTGACTCATTTAAACAATATTGTGAATAGGCCGTATAGTTTCAGAGCAAGGACAGAGCAGAAAAGGAGTAATATGTTTATATTGTCACTCCTAAGACACATTTATCGAATTATCTCTAGGAATACATGTGACAACTCATCTCAAACTACTTCAATTGAAGTATCCTTGAGTCCATTTATTCTGAATGTGCAGTACACTGTGAATGGGCCTCTCAGACCACTTAACGCAGTATTGCAAAGGGAGGAGACCAAGGCCATTTCATACAGGAGCTGTATTGCTTAGCTGCAGTCTGGTTTGTGCCATCCAAATTTATTTATTCCTCTAACTTGGAAGGCAATGCTCTAAGGATAGCAAGCAGACCTTCCGAATAACCAAAAGACAATGCAGAGCCTATTGTGAAGGAAACTGGAAGTTTTAAAGTATATTTGTAAAGTCTTTCAAGGAGGAAGAAAAATATTTAATAATAACTATATGATATACTGAACTTGTAACTTACTTATGTGAGGATATTTTCAGTCCATTGATCCTACTGTGCTATTGCTATTTTTTCATTTGTCTATCTGGATGTTAGGGTACAGGCTGTCAGGATGGCAAATAAATATTTCTGCCTTTATTTAATTGAGGAAATACTGCATCCAGTTTCCTTAAGTGAAGCAGAATTCAAAGAGCAAGAAAAAAGTTTGGGCAGGCCGAAAGGTTTGAAAATATAAGTGAAAGCTCAACTTGGGGCTTGTAGATGATGCTCAACTTCATTACACTGGATATTTTTAGGTTTTAGTTTTTATAGTATCAAAGCAGTTGCTTCTGCAGCTACATTTATCAATCAGATTGGCAGGCTACATGCTGCTGTCAACAGAGATTTTTCTGATTGCTGATCTTTGTGCTTTTATTTAGCTGGAGGTCCTGGCTTTAGTAGGAATGAAATTATCTACAGTTTTAGCTATCTGCCAGCAAAAATTTAGACCTCCACAGCCTTATGAAATAATTTTTGCATGAATAACACAAATCATTACATACAGTCATGTTATTCTTTTCATCCCAAGACTTTAGCTTATTATACGAAGCACTGTACTTTGTGGAAATTGAGTATTTGAATCTGAGTCACCACTGCACTGTCTGAGCGAAATCTTGATTAAGATGATGTGCTGTGTCTGCTTGTGGAAAGACTTGTCTCTTTCAGAAATACCTGTCTCCACTGATGTTCTGATCTTCTCCCTCACCTCTCCCTTACCAGTTTACAGTTCTTTTAATTGGATTAAGAATACTGTACTGCATCCTATCTTAAGTCTTCCTCTCGCTTTGCAGTCTGATATGCTTAGCTGTTACCCAAGGTTACGTGTTGCTCTTGGATTTTGGGAGGTGAGGAAGGGGGGGAAAACAGCTTTTCATTTTGTGCAATGAGAACAAACATGCTCATTTTACCACTAGCAAATTTCTCAGGGATCATTTAAAAGTTCTGTTATGTTATTACATTAATATTAAGCTTTGCCATTAAAGAAACCCAAAACAACTGTGTAGACAGCTTGGGATACTATAGTAATGTACCTTTGCTGATCTTCTACTCTTTCCAATTTAAAATAGCCTGCTGTGCTTCTCATATGTGGGAGGGATTCAGTTAGTCCCAGAACTAGGTATCTCACTTCTGTGGCATGGCAGGGTGGTCAGTCAGTTTCCAACTTAATTGAGAAGTTAAATTATATGCTATTACAAATGCATCTTGCTGCAGGGGAACTAGAAAAACTATTATAATGTGTCAAAAGCAAATTATTTGTGTAAAACATAGGAGCTTATGACTTTGTGGTACGAATGCAGCTTTGGTCGCAAGCACTTGAAAGTTTGAGATGCTTATTACTTCACTTGTGTCTATGCAGGGATACTGATTTGAAGCCATTTGATGTGAAACACATGATTTACTGCTTGCTTATGACTTGTCTATATGGAGAAACACTTTGTGAAAGAAATATTCTGAAACAAATCTAATCTAACAGTTATTTACATGAAGTTTATACTGCCTTTGCATCCTTCCATCTGATCATACATTTTAGTTCTTCGGTGCTGCCAAACCCAAGAGGTGGGTTTTTAAACCTTAAACTCACACTCTAAGGGCCAGATCTTGAGTGAAGACTGATCATGGAAATACTCCTGTGGAGGTTCTTCCTGTTATTAGCGTAACCAGAGCACTGTCAAAATTATTTTCTGTGAGACAGGAGTCTGTCCTGTGGAAAACTTTATTCTGGTTTTGATATTTGCTGTGGGTTCCTGTGTCTCTGTATTCTGCTTTTTTTATTATTTATTTATTTTTTTTTTAAAAGTTGATTATTTGATCTCCCCAGATGACAAAAAATACAACTTGTGCTGTGTGATTCATATATGATGCTGAGAATGTGTGAACCAAGAAGTATATAATAGGTATTTTTTACAGGATACAAAAAAAAAAACATATAAACCTCAGAAAGTTATGATCAGAAGGCATATTCGTGGAGGAGTGACAGACTGTCAAAAATGGAAGCTGAATCCAAAATACAAATTTGTGTTAGTCTAAGAAAGTGTCCACAAAACTAGTAATAGGCAATATAGAGTAAAATATCAAATATTTGCTCAAAAAAGACTTTACTATCTGAGGTACTCAAAAAGTGAAGGTTAATGTGGATCTAAAATGCATTCTTGTATAGAGAGAACCTTGTGTGAACAGAAAATACTGGCAATAGTAGCATTTATTAGTATGAGCAGGTATGTCCTAATTAATTCGCATAGGTGAGCATACAATTCAATGTGAAGTAGTACTTCAAATATGAAGAGGTCATACCAAGATAGGAAGCTAAACACCAAAACCAAATTTATCCCTGCGAATCACAGAATGTTATGGGGTTGGAAGGGACCTCTGGAGATCATCTAGTCCAACCTCCCTGGGTTTTCTGTTAGGACTAGAAACACTCTCCTAAGATCTATGTAACTAGTCAAGGGTTAGTTAATAATACTTTCTTCTTTAAAGAACTTGCGGCATGCAATCTTACTGCACTTATGTATAAATATTTTATCGTTACTACTCTTAGATTTCACATACTGCTTATGTATAAGTCCCTTCATAATTGTTTTTCCCTTGTGTATTATGGTACCAGTTTCCCTGCGTGTCATCTTTTTTCTGTTTCTTCTCTTTAGAACTCACAAATAGTGTTGAAAGTCTAAGTGAATTAGAGTTTTGCAGGCTTGCACATTATCTACTACTTCATTACCTTCTTCTTAACGTCATGTATTTGAGACTGAGAATTGACTCTTTGAAAGCATTATTTTTCCATGCCTAATTAAGGACAGAGCATCTATGTCTTTGATATCTCTACGCTGGAGTTTGTATATTTCAAATCACATTCTGCTTATTTGAATTTTCATCATTCCAAAACTGATGCATCTTTAACTCTGTCTTCTAACTCCTGGAGACATAAATCGGTAGTTGAAAGCAGACATGAAAAGCAGAGGAAGAGCATAAGCAAGTTATTTTCTTGTGCATTTCAGTACATCCTGCTTTGAGCCAAAGCAGTGATGCTCTTTTCCAGTCCGCTACTTCAGCTCCTCTGAGCTTTATCAGGTCTTTCCTAATCCTCCCTCAGCCCTTTCTTCTGGGTGAAGGGGAACTTAATAGTTGCCCTGTCTCATTAATATGAGAGCTACAGGAATAGTATCAGGAAAATTATTAAATATCCCTTGTCATTCAACTATTGACAGAATCTTGGCTAGGGAAACAGTACTTATTATTAAAGAAGAAAAAAGTGTCTGGATGTGGCTCATTATCTAGAGAGCCTTAATTTACAGGAACACAGTAGCAGGCTTATTACTTGTCATCAAAACCAGTGAATGCACTAGCTTCTGTACTGTCTGTTAAGGAACATTCTGAAAACAATTTAGGAAAAAGAAAAACAAACAAATAGAAACTGTAGCTACTTAACTGAAGAGAAGGAGGTGAGAAAACCCACAAATGTGTTCTTGTGGCCAAGTAGGCCAGTGGTCTCCTAGGGCACATTAGAAAGGGCATAGCTCGCGGGTCAAGGGAGGTCATACTCCCCCTCTGCCCTGGTGAGGGTATCAAAGTACTGAAATGGGCTGCCCAGAGAGGTGGTGGAGTCTTTGTCTCTGGAGAGATTCCAAATCTGCCTGGATGTGTTCCTATCCAGCCTGCTCTGGGTGACCCTGCTTTGACAGGGAGACTGGACTGGATGATCTCCAAAGGTCCTTTCCAATCCTTGCCATTCTGTGATTCTGATTCTGTGATTGTGTATCATTGACAGCTCTAATGCATGCTGAGGAATATAGACCTGCAGCAGAGGGTGTTCTTATATTCAGTATCCTTAGTAGAGTCAGTATTAGTAGGTAGAAATCCTAAAATAACACATTTAATGTCCAGCAGTGCCACATAAACCAAAATACTCTGAAAGTGTAGCTTCAGTATCTTCCATAGAATCATAGAATTGTCTGGGTTGGAAAGGACCTTTAAGATCATCAGGTCTATTCATCAATCTAACACTTCTGAAACTACCACTATACCATGTCCCTCAGTATAACATCTATTGTCTTTTAAATACCTCCAGAGATGCTGATTCAACCACTTCCCTGTGCAGCCTGCTCCAATGTCTGATAACCCTTTCTGTGAAGAAATTTTCCCTAACATCCATCCTAAATCTCCCCTGGTGCAACTTGTACTATCACTTCTTTCTTAGGAGAAGAGACCGACTTCCCCCTTGCTATACTTCTTAGGGAGTTGTAGAGAGTGAAGAGGTCTCCCCTCAGCCTTCTTTTCTCCAGGCTGAACACCCCCAGTTCCCACAGCTCTTCCTTACAAGGCTGGCTGGTGCTCCAGATCCTTCACCATCTCCTTTGCCTTTCTCTGGACCCGCTCCAGCCAAACAATGTCTTTTTTTTTTTTGTGGTAAGGGGTCCAAAACTGAGCACAGCCCTCAAGGTGGGGCCTTACCAGTGGCCAGTACAAGGGGATGATCACTGCCCTAGTCCTGCTGGCCACACTGTTCCTGATACAGACCAGGATGATGTTGACCTTCTTGGCCACCTGGGCATACTGCTGGCTCATGTTCAGCCAGCTGTTGACCAGCAGCCCCAGATCCTGTTCCACTGGGCAGCTCTCTAGCCACTCTTCTTCCAGCCCGTAGCACTGTATGGGGTTGTTGTGGCCCAAGTACAGGACCTGGCACTTGACCTTGTTTGTTGAATCTCATACAATTGGCCTCAGCCCATAGATCCAGCCTGTCCAGGTCCCTCTGTAGAAAAATTCTCTTTAACACTGGGCCTATATTTCATGAGCATTAAAACCCAAAGAGCAAACAGAAGATGGACACATTCCAAAGAATGTTCTGGCCTTCAAAATGTAAGCTCAGACTTCTATTAAACTCTTCTTCTAGTGTCTCAACTTTCTGGTTAAAGTTTCACTAACTGTCAGTTTTTCCATGGTAATAAACCACTCTTGTTCCCGTGGCAGTATTTCCCATATATGGATAATTGTTGCCCAGAGATAGGGGGAAAACCCCATCATGACTGGATTCTTTAAGCTTCCAGATGTGGTATTAATTTTCTCTTCTAGCCTAAACATCATCAACATCATCTAGTTCATTAACAATGGGCTCTTTTAACAACCAATATTTAAGTGGTATTGTCATTAAGTAGTGCATTGCTAGAGAAGCTTTATCTTCTCTATTATCTGGCTTTTGCTATAGGTGTTAGACCTATTAAATAACTGTTGTAACAAACAAAAATTCTTTTTGTGCTTCAGTGTAGTAAACAAAATCACTAGCTACAAAATCTTCTATGAATTAGGGGAATTTTCCAGATTTTTTTAATGCCTTTAAAGCTGAGTAGCCACAGTGGTGCCTATTGACTGGGGATCTATTCTGTTACTGCAAATTATTAATCAAACTTGCTGAAACAGGACATCTTTCATACAGGGACAGCACAAAACCTTAGGCTTTTTTGGATTCCCTTGTGTTACTGCTTACTCCAGTCCTTGACAAACTGTAAAACTAGTTGGCTTTAATCTTTCTGCATCAGAAATGTGATTAACATTTTTAAAATATAATTCAAACAGGTATTTAAATATCAAGGTCTGTCTGTTTCTTTCCACATGATTTGGTGAATCTGGAGAATCACTAGCCAAAAAAAA
>VZRU01012232.1:61186-75912 GCA_013398155.1 Pedionomus torquatus
CCCGGAGGGGTGTCTGCCGGGGCGGGAGCTCCGCCGTGGAGGGGCAGCGGGCGGTCACCGCGCCCCGAATACGACTGGCATATTGGCCGCGAGCGGATGGGGAAGCCTCTGCTCGGCGCTGAACCCCCGTGTGTTGAAAACCTGAGGAAACAGGGATTGCTTCTGTCTGCAGCGGGGAAGGTGCCCTGAGGGTGAAGGGATTAATTTATCTGAGGTAACCCCGGGAGTCTGAGGGGGATCAGAAATCAGATCCCTGTTTGCGGTCATTCCAGCACTCAATCTAGCCGCAGGGCCATCACTTGTGTCCTGAGAACGAGCATGTGTGCTTAAGTAGCTTGGTATGTGGCAGTTTCTTGTACTGGAGCTGTCTTACAAAACTAGTTTAAGACCTAGAAAATCTCAAAAGTAGAACACATTATTGTGTATCTCTGCTAAAGGGGTTTCTGTGTGTGTGTGACTCCTGTATGTCCAATACATCTGCACTGTATTAAGCTTACATGCTGGGTGGGTTTGTTTTATTTTGGTAAGGAAAGCAACTAACCCAGTTTTGACTCCTTTTTTACCTTTTTGCTTTATAAATGTTTAGAAATGTTTCACAAAACTCTGTCTGGATTCAGAAAGAGTATTTTGCTATATCTTATGTAAGTGATAAGGAATTCATGCAATGGTGTTGTTACAAACAGCATTGTTAGGCACTTAGTAACTGCATGATCTGTAAAACTAGTACAAAGTGTCATAAACTTTGTGTAATTCCCTTCCCCCATGGGCTAACAGAAAAATAGAGGGAAATACTGAGTTCTTGTGCTCAGTCTAGAAGAATATCTTGTGCCAAAAAGTGCACCTCTACCAGTGAATCATAGAATGGTTAGAATTGGAAGGGATCTTAAAGATTATAGAGTTCCAACCCCCCTGCCCTGGGCAGAGACACCTCCCACCAGGCCAGGTTGCTCAAAGCCTCATCTAGCCTGGCCTTGAATGCCTCCAGGGATTTGCCATCCACAAGTTCTCCGGGCAGCCTGGGCTTGTGTCTCACTGCCCTCAGTACAGAATTTCTTTCTAGTACCCGATCTAAATCTCTCTTCTTCCAATTTAAAATCATTCCCCCTTGTCCTATCACTCCACTCTGACAAAGAGTCTCTCCCCATCTCTCCTGTAGGCCTGCTTCGGATACTGGAAGGCTGCTGTGCGGTTGTCCCGCTGCCTTCTCTTCTTCAGGCTGAACAATCCCAACTCTCTTAGGCTGTCTTCATAATAGAGGTGCTCCAGCCCTCTGATCATCTTTGTGGCCCTCCACTGGCACCTGTTGCAACAGGTCCGTGCCCTGCCTGTGTTGAGGGCTCCAAAGCTGAACCCAGTCCTCCAGGTGGGGTCTCATGAAAGCAGAATAGAGGGCTAGAATCACCTCCTGTGACCTGGTGGCCATGCTTCTTTTGATGTATCCCAGGATGTGGTTGGCTTTCTGGGATGCCAGTGCACGTTTACTGCTCATATTCTTCATGGTGAAGAAATGTTAGAGTCATAAACTGCTTTCTTGATGCTACTAAGGCAATCTATTTGCTCTTGAAAAAAAGTGTTAGCTGTCCCATTGCTACTATGATAAAACCAATTTCTTAAGAAATGTATGTGTCTTGTTTAAATTGCCCTCCCTTGGAGACATTTGGTCCTGCAGGTGGTCAGAGCAATCCTGCTCTAGAATCTTCTCTTTCTTGGTGTTGGGCAGTATGTGAACTGTGCTGAGTGTCTTTCTGCTGGAAAATAGCCCTTTCATGTTCAGGCCTGTTTAACAGTTATGTGAAGAACAACTTCTGTGCTACCAGTTATGCTTACCCATTACCTACTCAGGAATGTTTAGCTTCACTTCTGCAGTAGTCTCATATTCAGTCTCCTTTGCTATTGTACGACTTACGTACAAATAGGTTTTATGTAGCCCCCTTTGGAAAAACATTAAAAGTCATTGATGTTTCTAACTTTCCACAGAACACCAAGTTTCAACTGCTGTCTGTGCTCATTCTCCTTTAGACCTCTTCCATGCAAACAATCTTTACTGCAAGCAAAGCCAGAACTGGACTGGAAACCTTAAAGAAGTGTTGCAGTGAGATTTTCTTACCTCCTGGCAAACAGGTTTGTTCCAAATGGCATTGAAGTAACCTCATTTAGAGTGTCAGGAGCTTAGTATTGTTGAAGGTAGAATGTGGCATTTCCATCTAGATAGAAGGGGCCTGAATAAATCATCCCATGCCCTGTGTAGGTGTCCTGGTTTTCTGGGAGGGACAGGGTTAATTCTCCCCTGGCTCTAGCAGGGCCCAGGTATTCCACCCCACTGAGCCATGCCCAGGGGTCGCTGGGAGCTGGCCGGAAGGGGAGGGGTTACCGGAAGTGCGGGGTCGGGACGGGCGCGCGGCTGCGGTCGGACGGGCGGCGGTCGGTACCGTACTCGCGTTTGTATCCTTCTCCATCCCAGTTACTGTTACTGTTTTTCCCTGTTTTACCTCGTTGTCCCGTTAAACAGTTCTTGTCCCAACCCACGAGCGCTGCCTTTTCCTTCCAACTGCTCTAACGCCGCCCCAAGGCGTTAGCCAGCCGGGCTGCCGCGTGGTTCTTTGTTGCCGTCCGAGGCTAAACCACGACAGTAGGGCTGCAGATGAAAACTGGAAGTAGGATGCTGCTGGGCTGTACACCACAACTGTAAGAGGTAGAATTCCCATTAGAAGGATCTTGGGGGATGTGGCTTTGTGTGATGCTACATAGCTCTATTGCTTTTAAAACTGTAACTTTTGTATTGCTTGGCACAGAGTTACAAAAGACATAGTAATGTATGTCTACCAACAAATTCACAGGGATAGAGGCTTCTTTTAAAGAATAATTTCTTAAAATACTCATACAAAGCTCAGCAGACTTTTCAAGCCTCCTGTTATTATGAACTTACAGCTCGGATTACTTTTGTCAAAGAATTCTTAGAACTTTTCAAGCAAACTTTGACAGAATGTCAAACAAACCAAATGGATTATGGTTTGTGATATGGAGTGTTACTGATTTATACCTTCACTAGTTTTAACTTGGGAAAACTGAACAATGGGCTAATAACAGCAGAAGTGTCTGCCAGTGTTTGTTTACAAATATATTTAAAGCTATCTGTTAAATTACCATTACACTTGTTTTTAATTCTGCAAATTATTGTTCTTCAGAGCAGTGTAAGCAATCCAGAAATTGTGTTTTTTAATGTACAGTGGTTTCAGCTTTATCATAAATAGACCAAATAAAACAAACATGTCTGTGCATATGTGTAATTCTTTGCAAATTCTTGTTGGTGCCCGATATATCAAAGTAGTAATATGTGACAGATGGCTAAAACTTGTGTTGGGGTTTTCTCTGTGTTCTTTTGGTCTTTTTCTATTGATTCTTTTGGCCACAAGCAGCTATTGTTATGTATTTGAAATTACTGTAAGCTTCTAGTGGTGTGCCATGACTCTTGCTACTTCCAATGCAGTAGACTATTAAGTGACTTTAATGATGCTATGTGATCTTCCAAAACATCAAGTTATGCAGAATATAAGCATCTTAATAATCTCTTTCCTGATGGAAAAGTAGCCCGTTGAAAGATAAGCTTCAAAACACTGAAAGTTTATTTCAGTTGTCAATAGGTATCCAAGCACAGAAGCGAGTGCTCACAACTGTTTTATTAAGGTTCTACTTGCTGTGTTTATTTGCAAGATGAGTACAATTAGAAGCCTTTTTGTTGTTGTTGGTTTTAGTTTTGGTGCGTGTTTTTTTGTTTGGTTGGTTTTGATACCACTCGTCTTTTCAAAGTTTGGTTGGAAATACTTTCAGGTTTTAGAATCAAAATGAAAATGCAATGAATGGTGTTTTTACAGATAAATTTAGACTTACCCTTCTTTCAAATCTACATATTTGAGCACTCTTTATGAGTTATAAGCCCATAATTTAGCCTACTTATCTTATGGTTTCAACATAACTTGAATTGATATCCATGGTATGAGCTTATATATTATTGGTATGCATACTCCCACTTTCAGTGCAAATAAGAAGATTAGAAGAGTCTTAATGAGAGTATAAACAGCCTATGGAGACGTTCTTCATAGGAAGAATTAAATGTCCTTAAATTATCTGCTTATCTTGTAATGCCACTGATACTCAAATTTAAAGTAGCAACTGTCTTGTATAAGCATCCTTTGCCATTTCATCCTTGTCTCCCTTAGGTGTCTACAATTACCACCCAGGCAAGAGGTAGAGAGTAGATCTTTCATTTATATACATATAAAAATTGCTCATGCTTAGACCAGCCCAAACTAGAAATTTCTGACCATCTTCTGCAGTCTTTCCCTCAGTGAGGATGTTAATTTGAATCTCTTGTCTACCCAGACACTATGCTCCACTAAACTTGTAATAAGAGCTTAATGTCTATGAATTTTAATCTCTGACTGAAGTTAATCAACAAGCTCAAATTTACTGAGGGGAACAGTCAGACATTGCAGCTATATCAGAATGCAGGCACAAATAAGGGAAGCCCAAACTGTGGCTTCTCTAGATGTTAAAAGATGGCACAAGATACTAAGTAAAATAAACTAGCTCTTGCTGTTTGAATTCCAGAAATGCTTGGCTTCTGAATGTGCTCACCTCCAGGGTTAGTGTTTTAACTGTTAATCTACTTAGCAGAGAAATTCAGGACTCTCATGGTTTTCCACTGACCTCATATATGTGAAGTATATCTATATTTCTTGGGTTTGGGAATCTCTCACCATGGGTAGAGTCTTTGTAGCCTTTCTTACAGCCAAAATGTTTTGTGCTTATATTTAAAACTCATCTGAAGGAGGGAAAAAAAAAAAAAAAAAAAAAAAGTAAATTGGCTCTATGCCTTCCTGGTAAGAATTAACACAATCTGCTAAGGATGTGAAAATATCTTCACTAGGATTTTACTTCACATAAATAAAGCTTGAGCTAATGAGTTAGTTAAACTGGTAAGAATAGGGGTAGTGAGCTCTGTGAATTAAGAAGTGTGTAATAGCTATTTTACTATAAAACTCTAACAGAATGGTTCCCTGGGTGATTTTCAATAAACTCAGGTAAGTGAGATCGGTTCCATCCTCTCCAGTACTGATCTCATCACATTTACCTCACAGTGGACCCTTACCTGCTCCAGCAAGAGCATAACAAACTGGGAGCACTTGGTGTCACATGCCTTGACCCAAATGTGCATCTGTTCTTGAATTTTAGTTCTTTATCATTAACAAGAGAATAGTGACCCTACAAAGAAAGTTGATCTTTGTTAACAAAACAAAATATATTCAGAAGAACATTAACAGTTTAGCAAATAATATTAAAAGTAGAAGTCTGTTCTCTGATTAAAAACTGTTTATAGTTGTTATGGTTTGAGAAAACCCATAACAATTTATTGTCATGAAGACAATTATCCTGTCACCCGATAACCCCTCCCCAGCCAGGAAAGGGGAATCGGGGGATGCAAAGAAACACGAGAGTTGAAATGTAAATAGATTTAATAGAATAAGATTAAATAACTAACAATAATACTAAAGAACCAGTATTAATCCTGACACTGATAGGAGACTTACAAGAAGTATACTCTCCCAATTCTCTCAGCAGGAAGCTGTGCACTCCCAACAGTGGACAGCAAATGTCGGGCACTGCGAGTGCAACAGCTTTAGGAAGGAAAGGGTCCAGCAGTGGGGCAAGGAGTTGTCTGAGTCGCTGCCATCAAGAGAGAGCCCACGATGCAGCAAACTCTTATAATTTATATTGAATGTGATGCTCATGGTATGAAATAATCCTGTTGGCCAGCTTGGGTCAAATGCCCAGGCCTTGCTCCTCCTCATCCCTGTACCTGGCAAGGCTTGAAAACACTGAGACCTTGAATCTCACAGAGCCTGGTTGGGCATAAAGTAAATATTTTCATGAACTCAGACACTAAAATCCTCCAAAAGTGCAATTTTCCCAGCATCAGAAGGAAAGTTAGTCCTGGGCCTCTCAACCCAGGACAATAGTGTATCTTTTCAAATGACAATGAGTCCTGTAGCACTGCAGATTTGAATGTTATTCTGGAAAATACATTAATTTCTCAAGGTGTGTTTTGAAGTTAAGTGCCATCTGTGGCTTAGGAATAACTCTCTCCTGCAGAATTATGGAATCATTTTGTTATCCCTTACATTTTTTAAATGCTACTTATTTTATTGAAATATCATTTTTAATATGTTTGGTACACGTACAGTATAAGTGATCTTGTTACAATTCAGAAATCTTCTCTTGTTGTGTTCTAAGTGGTATTACATCACAACACTTTTTATTAATAATTGCTATACTGAATTGCTACCAGAGGCGCTTACAGTAATAATTAGGGTTTCTTGTGGTTTGGATAATGACAAAAATAATTCTGTTAGTTAAAAAGCTGCCATGGATGGATGGTTTAAATTTTGTCTCTAGGCCCAAGCTAATAACGTCTTAATAAAAATCTGCTTTATGGCCTAGGAATAAAATGTAATTCCTGTGATGTACTTTATATCCAAATTACTTATTCACCTCTGCTTTAGACAATGTGTAGTTTACCCATTTCTGAAATTCAGCAGCATATGAGCTAACCAAATTTTAATTTGAATACCGTGAAGCAATGTTATAAAAGTCTGGAGGAGATCCACTGTGTTCCATTCAGATTAAATAGCCAGGAGATGTGGCTTTTTATTCTTAACTGTGCTATGGATCACCACTGTGTACAGAAAACTCGATTAGCTGATTTGTGCATAACTTTCTCCACGTATGCAATGGAGACAATAATTAAAAAGAAAAGTCAGTGGTGTTTCATATTCTACAATGGGCTTCCGTTTGGATTGTAACTGGATTAGATTCCTAGGAGACAAAATTCTACAGCTTTTTAGAGAAATAAATCAATGATGAAAGGACTCTGTCAGCATTCTTTTGCAAAATACAGTGACCTAATTACTTTGAATACATTGGTGGTTTTGTGAATTAAAAATCCTGAAGATTTTGACCATCGCTGATGAAATACATCACTGTAATAAAAAATTATTCTTTTCTATAGTTAAGAAACAGTTGCTGTGTGTAATTAATGCTAATCTATATGTAATTAATGCTACCTAGAAGCAGGAAAACCTAGCTGTTCCTAAGAGCAAGGAATCAATTTTTAATCAATTTGAATATTTCATTTTTTAACATTTACAATTGCAGTTCTGAAATATGCTTAAAATAATGGATGAGCAGATGTATTTATGCAAGAGCAGACAAAAAGTGAAAATAACATTATGTAACAACAGCTCAAGAAAGGGATGTTACTGAAGCCATTTCTAGATGAGAATGTGATTATAGGAGATGTGTATAAACTGATTGAGGTTGGTGGAAGGCTGGAACGGGTTGCCCAGGGAGGTGGTTGAGGGCCTTTCTGTCCGCCACTCTCCTAACTGCCTTCTGCTTTTGAAAAATACTGACAAAATTACCTCTGCATGTGAAGATAGATTCCCTTTGCCATATTTTTTTTTTACTGAACAGTGTCAGCTTTCACATAATTTAGGTCATTAGGTCCATGTCCTTCCTGTGCTGAGGACTCCAAAGCTGGATGCAGTATTCCAAGTGTGGTCTCATGAGAGTAGAATAGAGGGCTAGAATCACCTCCTGCAACCTGCTGGGCACGCTTCTTTTGATGCAGCCCAGGATACAATAGGCTTTCTGGGCTATCAGTGTGCATGGCTGGCTTATGTTGAGCTTCTCATCCACTATCACTCCCAAGACCTTTTCCTTAGGGTTGCTCTCCAGCTGTTCTCTGCCCAATCTGTATTTGTGCTTGGGATTGCTGTGTCCCATGTGCTGGACTCTGCACTTGACTTGATTGAACTTCATGAGATTTACATGAGCCCACCTCTCAAGCCTGTCTAGGTCCCTCTGGATGGCATCCCTTCCCTCCAGTGTATCAACCATGCCACCAAGCTTGGTGTCCTTGGCAAACTTGCTGAGGGTGCGTTCTATTCCATTGTCCATGTCTCTGACAAAGATGCTAAACAACACTAGTCCCAGTACTGAGCCCTGAGGAACACCACTAGTCACTGGCTGTCACTTAAAAATTGAGCAAATAACTATAACCCTTTGAGTGCAGTCATGAAACCAGTTCCTGATCCACTGAGGGGTCCTTCTGTCAAATCCATGACTTTCCAATTTTGAAACTAGGTTGTTGGGCAGGACAGTGTCAAACACTTTGCATAAGTCCAGACAGAGGACATCAGTTGCCCTGCCCTTGTCTACCAAGGCTTTCCTTTCCTCCTGAAGCTGTTGCACTTGTAGTGTCTGACATTTGCTGTCCCCTACCAGAAGTGCACAGCTTCCTCCTGATATAATTGTCTTAGTATAATTCTTGAGTATCTCATATCAGTATCGGGATTAATACTGTTTTTTTTTTTAGTATTATTGTTAATTATTTAATCTTATTCTATTAAATCTATTTAAGTTTCAACCCTCGTGTTTCTTTGTATTCCCCAATTCCCCTTTCCTGGGTTGGGGAGGGGTCATCGGTTGATAGAATAATTGTCTAGATGACAATATATTGCTATGGGTTTTCTCAAACCATAACATCTTGCTAAGAATATTATCAGAAATTACACTTACAGTCTTAAAGATCTCTGGTGTGGTAAAATTTCCCTGGAAATATGAAAATAGTTGTCTTCACAAAACACTTGAGAACTTGGCTGGTATGACTGTGAAACTGCCTGTTTCTTGTCTTGTAGACTGTGGCAGGCACTTCTTATGATAAAGAGGGAAATGAATTATATTTTATAAATACGTTCAGCATTCTTTTATGCTTACAGATGATGATTTTATCTGGAACAGGATAAAACAAAGTTGTTAGAGACACTGAGTAGTAAAGATAAAACAATCTAGATAAGAGACAGGCTTCTAGTCTTAAACAGGGCTATATTGTCTCATGAGGGTTGAATATGTGTCAGCCAGAAGCATGAAAGGGAATGTTGACATTTTAAAGCTCCTTGGNCCTGCTGGGCACGCTTCTTTTGATGCAGCCCAGGATACAATAGGCTTTCTGGGCTATCAGTGTGCATGGCTGGCTTATGTTGAGCTTCTCATCCACTATCACTCCCAAGACCTTTTCCTTAGGGTTGCTCTCCAGCTGTTCTCTGCCCAATCTGTATTTGTGCTTGGGATTGCTGTGTCCCATGTGCTGGACTCTGCACTTGACTTGATTGAACTTCATGAGATTTACATGAGCCCACCTCTCAAGCCTGTCTAGGTCCCTCTGGATGGCATCCCTTCCCTCCAGTGTATCAACCATGCCACCAAGCTTGGTGTCCTTGGCAAACTTGCTGAGGGTGCGTTCTATTCCATTGTCCATGTCTCTGACAAAGATGCTAAACAACACTAGTCCCAGTACTGAGCCCTGAGGAACACCACTAGTCACTGGCTGTCACTTAAAAATTGAGCAAATAACTATAACCCTTTGAGTGCAGTCATGAAACCAGTTCCTGATCCACTGAGGGGTCCTTCTGTCAAATCCATGACTTTCCAATTTTGAAACTAGGTTGTTGGGCAGGACAGTGTCAAACACTTTGCATAAGTCCAGACAGAGGACATCAGTTGCCCTGCCCTTGTCTACCAAGGCTTTCCTTTCCTCCTGAAGCTGTTGCACTTGTAGTGTCTGACATTTGCTGTCCCCTACCAGAAGTGCACAGCTTCCTCCTGATATAATTGTCTTAGTATAATTCTTGAGTATCTCATATCAGTATCGGGATTAATACTGTTTTTTTTTTTAGTATTATTGTTAATTATTTAATCTTATTCTATTAAATCTATTTAAGTTTCAACCCTCGTGTTTCTTTGTATTCCCCAATTCCCCTTTCCTGGGTTGGGGAGGGGTCATCGGTTGATAGAATAATTGTCTAGATGACAATATATTGCTATGGGTTTTCTCAAACCATAACATCTTGCTAAGAATATTATCAGAAATTACACTTACAGTCTTAAAGATCTCTGGTGTGGTAAAATTTCCCTGGAAATATGAAAATAGTTGTCTTCACAAAACACTTGAGAACTTGGCTGGTATGACTGTGAAACTGCCTGTTTCTTGTCTTGTAGACTGTGGCAGGCACTTCTTATGATAAAGAGGGAAATGAATTATATTTTATAAATACGTTCAGCATTCTTTTATGCTTACAGATGATGATTTTATCTGGAACAGGATAAAACAAAGTTGTTAGAGACACTGAGTAGTAAAGATAAAACAATCTAGATAAGAGACAGGCTTCTAGTCTTAAACAGGGCTATATTGTCTCATGAGGGTTGAATATGTGTCAGCCAGAAGCATGAAAGGGAATGTTGACATTTTAAAGCTCCTTGGGTTGTAGAATAGGGGAAGAAGCACTGTGCTAAAGGGCAAAGGTTGTGGAATCATCCAGCAGGATGAGTCAGCCCAGAGACAGAAAAGCCTTCCTGTTCCCTGTACTTGGTCATCTATCTTCCAGTGAGAAGTAGATGGCAACCGGACTAAGATATTACACTCTGGTCTCTCTGTACCAGCTTTTGCAAGTCAAAATTGGAAATGTGTCATCTTGTTTGCTTTCTATGTTCTGTACAGTTGGGGTGAAAGGAAACTCATAGAAATGTAGGTTGGAAGGAACCTCTGGAGGTCGTCTACTCTAGTCTCTTGTCAAAGTGGGACTAATGCCACTCCTGGTCTGGTCAGTCATGGTTTTGTTTAGCCAAGTCTTGAAAACTTCTAAGGATAGACATTCCACCACCTCTCTAGGCAGGTTGCTCTAGTGTTGCACTACTCTCCTAGCATAATCTTCATGAAGAAACCACACGTTCAGGCGGTTAACAAAGAGATTATGGGGTAAGACATTAAAAAGGATTATGATACATTCTGTGACGGTTATTTAATTAGTCTTTTAAGGGGTCATATTGGGGGTGGGAAGGGTGAGGAAGGAATGAAGTAGGTAGCCTGGAAATATTTTACTTTGAACATTTCTTTTGTACCATGGAATAAATATATAATGGCATTTTTATATATATTTAACAAAATGTGTAGATTTTAACTATATGAATAAGGCTAAAGGAGTGTTATTGCAAATACCTTTTTAAAACGGTATTAATACTATTAAGTTTAAATATAAAAAGATTCTTTTTTGCTATTTGAATGAAATTATACTGAAATTATGTTAGGCTAATTCAGAAGCAGTTTTGCAGACCTTCATTGTAGTATGTCACATTCCTGTGAGAAAAGTTGGACTCAGTTTTAAGTAAAAGCAAAGATATTATCATGGCATTTGGAAACTGATCCCATTATATATGTTTCAGGTCAAAATTTTGTAATATAAGCCACTGGTACATTTTCTTTGAAACACTATAAGCACAAGTCCACACCTCAGCTGTAGCCAGTTACACTCAATTGAAAGCAGTGAAAGTTTGGTGAAAAAAAAAAAAAGAAATAAATGAAAAAGTCTGGTAAAATGCAGAATGGGTCTCAGGAAAGATCACTACTGGGGTGGAAGAAGAAATGTTGGAATCCATTGACAACAAATAGTTCACTTAAGTGAAAGAATAACTTCTTAATACAGATATTTTTCCTGGCGAGTAGAGTCCCTTTCTACTTAGAAAAAAGCAAAGAAGTTTTAGTAAATTTAAATTGGATGGAGAGAAAAAAGCTGAAAAACATTTAGTGTTGTGTGTGCACTTGATTGTCTTATCTATATGGTTAAATATTACAGTATAGTGCTTAAAAACATGCTTTAGTCATGAAGTTGTTATTTTGAACAGTGGTTTAAATCTCTCTGCATCATTTCGGGGTAGCTGTGGGCCAGGAAACTCTGTGAGCTTACACATCATGATGGTCTCTTCACATGTGGTTGAGTCACAGAACAAGCAAGTTTGGGAAGACTGAACAAAATTTCATCGTGGCTTGTTTCTTTGGTGCGTTTCAACTCATTTAGAACTTTCCACATGGAACCCTTAGGGACATGAAATGCAGGGGAAGGAATACCTGGTGCAAAAGCAAATAATCTTATTTCCAGATTCTTCATCTTTCCTATTGTTAAGGAATATTGTCCAAAACTAAAAGATCACCTCTGTGAGCAATGACAAATAAATTAACCAAAACTGAATTTTCTAATATAATTGAAGTCAACATTTCTTAAGGAAAATATTTCAATTTTTCCATACATATGTGTATAACTGTACACATAGTTGATGTGTTCTGTTTTGTGCCATACAAATGAGATTTTCTTTTTTTTTTAAAGACTGAGTCAAAAGATACAAGAAGAATTGGTTTCCAAAACATGGAAGCTTTATGGAAGTTTCTGAAAGGAAAAAACTAAAATTGCATCAAATTTTATTTTTTAAATCTGTGACTATTCAATTTCTTTCCTTCTGCAGTTTTCTGCAGACTTTGAACAAAATTTTTGGGGGGGTTGTTTTTGGATTTTGTTTGTTTGTTTGTACTTGCTAACAAGTTACCTGCATGAATAGATTATTCTTAATGATGCTTCTGGTAAGAACTGTTCCAGCATCCTGGCAGGAAGTCATTTGTATCTCTGCTTTTGAGCTTCTAACAGATGGCTCTGCTGGAAACATTTTTCTAGAAATGCCATGCTTGACTTCAGAAGACTGTTTCCCACTGTATTTCTTCATTTCCGATGCATGTCCACTGAATGCTGGCTTTACATTAGTATAATTGGCAACATAAATATTAATTATCTTCTTGCCTCCATACTGTAACTCTTAAAGTAAGTAATTGTCCATGAATTTTAACAATACTTTATTATATGGATGAATATAACCTGATTAATGAAAGGACTCTGCTTTGTTCTAATTAGATGTATCTGCAGGAGATCTTTTGGGGTTTTATTTTGGTTGGAGCTGAAATATAAGGATTGTTTCACAACAAAAACAGATACATCAGTACTTTGTAAGGGTGTGGAATACAGAGCTCCTTCTAGCCATTAAACCACCAATAAGATCATATAAAAGTGCTCACAGGCCACCATCTGGTGCTTACTTTTTAAAAACTGTAATTAACATAGTTCTTTTTTTATTTATATTAGAAAATATTTCATGCACTTGAAAAGCAGTCTAGGGGAATGTGCTAGCTTAAGAAATGACTTAACAAGGAAAAAAGTAGCTTGTAGATGTTTATGGAAGTTATTGAAGTTTGGTAACTGTTTTGCTAAGGAAAAAGGAAGATTTTTGTTTTCAAGATAAAGGAAACTGAACCATTTTTTTGCTTGTCTTATGTTCAAGAAAGATAGGAGACAGAGGAGAATCCAATTGGTTTTCATTGGCAGGGTCCCAGTAGTAAGAGGAAAGGAAATCATTATATTTCCTGAAGGGACTTGGAGGAGGTGAAACTTAGATTTGATTCTGTTGACTGAATTCAGAAAGATACATTTAATTGTTTTCTCAAATGAGATTGAGTTTTAGGGATGAAAAGGACCATGCAGTTGATTTCCCACCCTCTCCCCAGTTCTCTTTATGAAGAAGTTTCTGAAAAGCTTGTAATCTTGAATATTGCAAGATAGCCCTTACCTCAGGAAATTCAGCATATAATGGAGGTATGTCTATGTGTGCTATATATATGAGAGATATCTGTATATATATACATACACATTATTTCTGAATTATGTATTCAGAAATAAACATATAGTTAGTTACATGGACCTGATAGGAGACCTCACTTATTTATGGTGTGTTGGATACTGTTCTAAGATGTTCCGAGTAGGAAGGAACACTGGCTGACTGTATTTCCTGCAGAACATTGCCTACAAAGCCTCAGAGTTTTGCTTCCTGGGATGCTGTAGCTTAGTAGTTTAACAGAAATAAAGTTCTGAAACTGTTTTATGTGTTGAGGAGCCACTATCATAGTACCCACTTAAATGTGCTTCCCCAATTTAATACAGGTGGTGTAATGAAGATCTGTTTCAGTTATCAAAAATAATGAGGAGAAAGGTATAACATCCTATAACTTGGTGTGTGGGTGAATAGCACTCAAAGCCATAGTGGGAAGATACCATGGGGCAGAGCTCTATTAGAAGATGGCAGAGCCTTGACTCTTTCAGGCAAAAAAATTACAGTGTGCAATAAATTAAGTTCACTTTGCTTGATAACTCTCTGTGCTGTCTGTGCTTCAGAGTGTAAATCCACTTCTTGCCTATGCATATTTAAATTACCAGCTAACCAGGTACAAAATTACTAACTCCAGGGCAATGATTAGGTGTCTACCAATGGATGCTGTCTGGTTTCCGATTCATTAAGAAGCAATTTACAACAGAGACCGAGAATAGCTGGTGGAATACATGGGCTTTTGTGACTAGAGTGTCTGTAGAAATCCTGCTGATTGGAAAAAGGGGAACATAACCCCGATATTCAAAACAGGGAAAAAAGATGACCCAGGAAAGTACAGGCCAGTCAGTCTCACCTCTGTACCTGGCAAGATCATGGAGCAGATTCTCCTGGAATCTCTGCTAAGGCACATGGAAAATAGGGAGGTGATTGGAGGTAGCCAACATGGCTTCACCAAGGGCAAATCCTGCCTGACAAATTTGATGGCCTTCTATGATACTGCCACAAACTTGGTGGACAAAGGCAGGGCAACGGATGTCATCTTCCTGGACTTACGCAAAGCATTCGACACTGTCCCACACGACATCCTAGTCTCCAAACTGGAAAGTCATGGGTTTGATAGGTGGACCACT
>VZRU01012232.1:88915-107083 GCA_013398155.1 Pedionomus torquatus
CTACAGGAGAGCTGGAGAGGGACTCTTTGTCAGGAAGCGTAGTGATAGGACAACGGGTAATGGTTTTAAACTGGAAGAGGGGAGATTTAGATTGGATATTAGGAAGAAATTCTTTGCTGTGAGGGTGGTGAGGCACTGGAACAGGCTGCCCAGGGAGGTTGTGGCTGCCCCATCCCTGGAAGTATTTAAGGCCTGGCTTGATAGGGCTTTGAGCAACCTGCTGTAGTGGGAGGTGTCCCTGGCCATGGGAGGGGGGTTGGAACTCTATGATCCTCAAGGTCCTTTCCAACTCTAACCATTCTATGATTCTATGAAAACCAGAGTTTACACTTTGCAGACATGTTGTATGCCACTGCTGATTTGAGTCAAATGCAGGAAATCTATAAAACCTGTACATCTAGCACTGTAACCTCTGAGTGCTCTTGGCCTTGGTGAAGCACTAGAACAAGAAACCTCTGTGTGAATACATCATTCATTTGTTCATTGCAAGGTCTGTTACGCGCAGATTGGCAATATGTGGAAGGCCAGCCCATGTGTGCAGAGACCTGCGCTGAATTCTGTTCCTGCAAAAAGTTGGTACTGAAAGGCTGCAAAAACTGAGCATACGAAGGATCATGGGCTAAAACAGCAAGTAGCTATGGGAAAGCTAATGAAAGGAAAGGTTGGCATGCTGTCCAGAGATAGCAAGGCATTTCATTGCAAAAACGTTCACATTTTAGTCCTTTTTCTCCAAATTTACACATAAATTCAACACCAGAGAAAAGTATTTCAAGACATAACTCTAAATGTTTCTTTGCTATTATTTAGAAAAAGGGAAAACAGACAAAAACATGTGCAGGTATTGTCTTAAGTGAAAATCTGTCTGAACACAAAGTTTTTACATACAGGGAGTATTTTCTGACTCACGTTTCAATTAAACAAATAAACAAAAAAATGAAAAGATGCAGAATTTCCTCCTACATATTCCCTTTTTCTCTTCTGTTCCTGCTCATCTGTCACTTTGCACAGTTTCACTGGAAGTTTCACCTCCTGCTACCTCTTTGAAGAGTTGTTTGTCCTGTGGAGAGAACAGCCTACTGGCACTCCGACAGTGTGACAATTTATTAAGCATAAACAGATGAAATCCCACAGAACAAGAAGGAAATTACACTCAAGCCACTGCTTTTTGGATAAGTTTACGTTAGGAAAGATTCATGCACAGCCTGGGATATTAATAGAAACTCATCTCCACTGTATTCAAGGAAGCGCTAACCCCTGGGTGTGAGGTAGTTCCACTCCCACCTATTGGATCAGATACTGCTAAGAGCCTGGAGGATCATTTCCTTAATTATGTCATCACATAGTTCAGTAAGCAGGTGGTGAAGTGCCCAGGAAAGGATGTCTGGCATGTCCACAAACAGCATTTGATTTTTAGAGAAGTAAAGCAGAAAACGGAGAGGCATACACCAAGTGTATGACAAGCAAAAGATAAAAAGTATCTTCATGAACCAAAGATTTTAACCTAGAACCGAATTGCACTCAGCTTCAGAGCATACAGTCCAGTTACTGACAGTAGTGGTAACACTGATGTTTACAATTTCCTAATAACTTGCAATGGTAAGAAAGTGTATTCACTTTTTTTTTTTTTTTTTTTTTTTTTTTCTCCCTTCTTGTAAATAATAGCAAGATCATAACCCCAGAGTTCCAGAGAGCAGACTTTGGCCTCTTCAAGGATCTGGGATCTGTGTAGGAGAGTCCCATCTCTCTGAGTGGAGAGCAGTAGATATTGTCTACCTTGACTTCAGTAAGACTTTTGACAGTCTCCCCTAAGATCCTCACAAAGAAGCTGATGAGATATTGGCTGGATGAGCAGACAGGGAGGTGGACTGAAAACTGACTGAATGCCCAGGGCCTGCGTGCAGTTGAAGGTGGTAACTAGCAATGTACCCCAGGGGTCAGAATGGAGTTCAACATCTTCATTAATCATCTGGTTGATGGGGCAGAGTGTGCCCTCAGCTAACCTGATGATAGGAAACTGGGAGGACTGGCTGTTTCGCTGGAGGGTTGTGCTGCCATCTGGAGGGACCTCCACAGGAGAACTGGGTTGACAGGAACCTCATGCAGTTCAACAAATGGAAGTTCAAAATCCTGTGCGTGGGGTGGAATAATGCTGTATATGAGCACATGCTGGGAGCTGAGTAGCTGGAAAGCAGCTTTGCGGAAAGCGACCTGGGGGTCCTTGTGGGCAGCAAGTTGACCATGAGCCAGCAATGTACCTTCTGGCAAGGAAGGCTAACTGTATCCTGGACTGAATTGGGAGAAGCGTTGCCAGGAGGTTGAAGGATGTGATCTCTCCCCTTCACTCAGCACCAGTAAGGCTGAAGGACACTGGAGTATAGTGTCCAGTTCTGGGATCCCCAGTATAAGAGAGATGGAAAGCAACTAGATATTGTCCAGCAAAGGTCTGCCAAGATGGTAGACTCGACTGGAACATTTCTCCTAGAGAAGAGACTGTGAGAGCTGGGGGTGTTTAGCCTAAAAAAAAAAAAAAAGGCTCAGGGGGGACTCTCATTGATCAGAGAATTGTCAGAGTTGGAAGGCACCTCTAAAGATCGTCTAGTCCAACTCCCCTGCTAAAGCAGGATTGCCCAGAGCAAATCACTCAAGACTGCATCCAGGAAGGTTTTGAAAATCTCCAGGGAAGGGGACTCCACAGCCTCCCTGGGCAGCATGTTCCAGGGCTCTGACACCATCACTGTAAAGAAATTTTTCCTCATATTTGAATGGAACTTTCTATGTTCTGGCTTTTGCCTGTTGCCCCTCATCTTGTCACTGGGAACCACTGAAAAGACTCTAGCTCCATCCTCCTTCAACCCACCCTTTAGATACTTGTAAGCATTGATAAGGTCTCTCCTCTCCCTGTCCTCTCCCTGTCCTCTCCCTGTCCTCTCCCTGTCCTCTCCCTCTCCTCTCCCATTACTAGACACCTTAGAGAGATCAGCCATTTGATCATGGGGATTAGCTGGAAGAACTGAATGAGAGGAACCATCAGAACTGGTTAAGGTACACCCTTTTATTTCAGGAATATTTTGATATCTGAAAAATGTAATTTTAAAAAGCATATTAAATTGATTGCAATGCAGTTTTGAATTTCCTGTTTAAGGACAGTAATATTTGCTAACAAGTCATCTGTTGGCCTGCATCTGAATAATGAGTAATATGAAAGTGTATCATCACAATGAGGGTTTACTAAGCTATTCTTCAGGAGATGCCTACAATTTAAGAACATGTTAAACATCTCTGCCTATAAATTCATTTGCTCAAATATATTTTTGGGGAAAAACCAAAGGCATTAAGAATTTTTTTTAATAAAATTCCTGCAAATGTTATTGAAGAACTTTGCAATTCTTGATTCCTTACAAGGGGAACTTGTACTGGTTTTACAAATATTTTCACTTAAGGGGAATGTGAAAGAATTAAGAAAGAACTAAAGTTGGAGAAAACTTGGTTTCTGATTCATGAACACAATGAGTTATTTGTGTTTGTTTGTTTTTGTTTTTGTCCTTATTGGTGTTCTTTGTATGGATGGCATCAACAGGGAGTGCCTGTGTTCTATAGAATGCTGTTGATTTTGGTCGGAAATAAAGTGAGTACGTTTGGCTTCATGCCACATTGTTTTATTAGCAGAGTGATTTCTGTATTCTGGATGGGAAATGGAGTTAAGTAGCAGTACTGAATGAAAATAAAGTGTTGGCTTTTGTGTATGGGAGAGGGGCAGGGATGAGAAGCTATTGTCTAGCAAATAGTAGCTTAAGAAGGAAAGGCAAGAGTAAAACTATTTTTCCAGTAAAACAGTTCTAGAAAAATGGTACAGTTGCCAGTAAACAGGTATTTGTGGCTGTTACTAGGAGGGGCACAGCACATTGTAAATGACCTAAGTGACAGCTGAAGACTCATTAGACTAGAATGCCTTACCAGAGGAATGAGGACGAAGCTTAGCTGACTGAACCTCTATTTTTGGCTTTGGCTTCATGACAGTAGTGAAGGAGAAGAGAACCTCAGCCTTAAGTAAAGTTGAAAGTGTGTGGAAAAACTGTCAATATCTAACATTGTAGAACATGAGATATTGTTATTTACTAGTCTTGTTCAGACTTCAGACCTTCAGTGGGCCTAGCAGTGTGGGGTAAGCACTGCCCAAGAGCAGGGTGTCTCCCTTCTGCAAACTTAGCCAGCTTAGTGCTTGGTTGGTATCACCAGCACCATCCCATCTGTCACAGTCTGGCGACTGGACAGAACAGAAATGTGAGTCTACTGTTCAACTACTGGTTTTCTCAGTCTGGGACAGAACCTCTCAGAAGGTGACATTTTGCTTATCCAATGAATAAATCTTTCAACAAAATCCTGAACTCTTTTATTAGTTTTTTTTTTCAGCATGGGGATGTTTTGCTGCTCAAATAACAGCAAAAATGCCTGGGATGAGACCTTTATCCATGACCACAAGATCCACTGGCATTTGCAGCATCAAACTTACTTCTGTATGGTGACGTGCTGCAAATGAGGGTTTGTTTAGCATGGGTATTTCTCATGCCTGACTAACCCATCACACTTCCACAGGTTTTAGTGGTATGGGGACTGAACTTTTCTTTCATCCTTGTGATAAAGGAAATGGTGTTGCTTGTAGGTGCCATCTGACAGTCTGTCCATTTGTTCTCTAAGTGTGATGCAAAGCATTCTCTCTTCTATTTGTTATTTCTCATGTAGTGAGTCATTATTTCTAATCTTGGTGAACAGGTACTGATACCATGGAGAGTATGTGAGAGAAGTAAATAGGGAGCTCATAATTAAGGCAAAGGAATAATAACACCCTTTTATGGTAAATGTCAGCCTCAAGATGAGCTAGGCTCTAAGGAGGGCATTAAATAAGAATGATGCTGTTGAACCAGTGGCAGAGATGTTCTCACTGTAACTAGAACATAATACATGATTTTTTTAAAACACAAAGTGCATTAAATGTTGTTTTGTTTTATTGATCTTTATTAACCAATGTAGTGAAATACAGGAGTGATTTAATGATGCCTAGGAATCTAGTCCAGCAATCTCCTAGAAATGAGGATGAGTAGGATGTTGCAATAAGCTACAAGTCACTGATTCTGAAACTGTGGGTTACGAATTTCAGTTAGAGCATTTCTAAAGTGAATTGGAATTGGAGTTAGGCCAGGATTTAGATTTATAATTTAGAATTCAGTCTCCCCTCCACCCTGCTTTCTCTGGGGGGACACCTGCCTCAGTCCAATGTTCCTTGTCTCATCATATATAGCCCTAGCTTTTGCAAATGTGTAAGATTTACAACTCTCTCTGGTCCTGTTCAGTTTTTCCCAGAACACAGATCAATTTTCTCTCTTTGATCATTATTCGGTTGCGTGCGTTTTACTTCCTTTCAGACAGAATGACTTCACAGCAAAATGAAGAGTTGATAATGGCACAAATAGGCATACACAGGCTAGTTTAGTAGGTTAAGTTAATTTTGTAGGTAAAAAGCAGCAAAGACTAAGTCATGTTGTTTTTTGTATTGCCTTTTGACAAGAGCTCATATAGTTCATGAAGGGCTCATGTCCAACTTGCTGGCCTGTGCTGAATGCAGCATTTCTATATCTTTGCTTAACTAAAAATAGCATTGTTGTATGCATTTATGTTGCAACTGTGTCTTCTTTTTGCTCTATAGGTTTGCTCAAAGTCTATAGGCCAATATGCATCCAGGTGTTTATCATGCAGTAAGTGCACTTTGAACTTAGTCTCACAGCTGAGGGCAGTGAGTGGTCTGCCTGGATTGCAATACCAGAACCTTTGTTGTGCTAGGTCTGTATGAACAAGGTGCTAGGCCATGTTTTCAGAGGTGTCTTTCCATAGTTAAAATCCTGTGAGTTACCCCATGGCACTGGAGTTCTTGACTTGCCCTGAAACTTTGCAAAACCTTTTAAAAATCTGCCTGCATTTTAGTCACCTGAATATCTTTGTGCTGTTTCCATGGCCTCATCAGAATTCGGCAATTGAAGTCCACGCTTTTTTTTTCCCTTTCATTTTCCATTAATATCAGTAACTGTCAGGCTGTTGATTGTGTGGGCAGCCACTCTCCACAGCAGCTTGATTGGATGAGATCAAATTTTCAAACCTCACTTCCGAAAATCTATCTGCAAATGAGGCGGCTGCAGGTGAGGTATAAGCAGAGGCAGACGGGGAGCCTTCCACAGCACACGCAGATAGGAGCTGGTGCCTCTGCACACATCAGCCTTTCAGACAAAAACTTCCTTTCTCCTCATTGTATCAGTTCTTTCCCACTCTTGTCAAGTGCTCTTTTACAAGTACGAAACTATTGCTCTTCACTGAAAATATAAGCAATTTTCATCAGTGCTCTTAAATTTTCTCTTAGCAGAAATTCTTAGGTTATTTGTCAGGAACTATCGCATATATGTATTAAACTGGCTACCAAATACTGAAGGGTTTTTAATGGTGCATCCTAAAATTAGAGAACAAGCTGTGTGGCAATTTGAGATGAGCCGGGGAGTCCAGAGAAACCTACACTATTAAAGGCATAGAGGGTGTGTTAAAGTCTCAGAGTTCCTTGTTGTTTTGTTGCTTTCTAACATATGCATTGAATGTGTGTTTTAAGGACAACTGTTTGCTTTCCAGTTTAGGATCAGTTACAGAATGTCCAAATAAAACAGCTTTGAAGTAAGATTCCCTGTTGTCTGGTGCTCTGTGACCCTCCAAATTTCTCATTCATTGCTTGCTGGTTTTCCATTAGTATAAATAAATCAGAAAGATTTACTAGTGCTCTTTTGAGAACATGTTACAAAGCTCTTGTATTTCATTTCTCATGCCTTATGAGGGTGGCTCATATTAGACAACTCTCAAGCTGTGGAGGGAACTTTTTCTTTTCACTAATTTACAGTGCGTTGCAGCTAGGGTATAGTGTGCATTTGCTCTCATGCTCCAAAATTTATGTGTAAAACGTTTAGAACTATCCGTTAGTATTGTTGCATTATTTGTATTGTATCCTGCTTGTGTAAATACAGCTGACTTCACAGAGGCAGGAAGGTTAACCTCGATTTGCTTCCAGAGTGATTTCTGTAATATCCTACTGATTTTCTTTTTCTCAAATTCCCCTGCACTTTAGCATAAATATTTTTAATGCTGATGGTAGAACGGAGTTGCACAGGAGCATTGTAGGTGGCTGCTGGCTCCGTCTTCAGGTGACTTCTGTAGGTATCTACAGAAGGTATTCTTCTGTCTCTGTGTGCTTACGGCTTCCACCATGCTCCTTTACCCCATCCTCCTGATTAGACTGAGGGTTCTGTCAAGACATTGTCCTGAAGCTGTCACGGTCATGTTACATAGCTGACACTATGCTTGCTCTAAGTATGCGTGTATAGTTGTATTAAAAGTTAATGAAGCTTAACAGAAACAACAAGGAAAACCCTGTTTCAATAGTGTTGGTTTAATTTTCATGAAATTCTGGTCTGTGGCTCTGGAGGCCCTGTGGTCACAGTTTGTGGCCCTTTTGTACTTTGAGCAGGAGTAGATGGTTCAGGTCTCATTGTTTTGCAGTGGCAGAAATAGGGAAACTGTTAACTGCTTCTTACCAGCAGGATCCCAAAGGCCCCAAAGTCCTAGACAATAGTCTGTGGGAGAGTTCTGGCAGCAGCAGTGAGGGTCTGTGCCAGGATGAAACTTCATTTTGTGTTTCATTTTCAGCTGACTGGGTAGCAACCACTTTGGTTTCTAAAATACCAGAATACCTACAGAAAGTGAGGTTGGCTGAAGGATAGCTGGATCCTCAAACGTTGCATTTATGTGCTACTGTAGCCAATAAGGGGTTCACAAAGACTTAACTGCACCTCCAAATAGGATTGAATTGTAGGATGTGTTGCAGCTGGTTAGAAGTGCTACAAGCAGAGGTGAAGGAGCCCTCCAGAGAGAATGACTTTTTGTAGAGCCTTCAGGACAATGGTCTGTACAACAAAAGAAGAGGAAGGCAAGGGAAAGGGAGAGAAAGAAGACGTCTGTAGAGAGGAGAGGTAAGAAAAAACCTGGGATCAAGAAAATTGGCAGTTAGCTTTACACAATACTGTTGAGATAGAGGACTGGATATGGTTCACCTTTCAGTGCTCTCTGTCGATGTCATCTACAGCTCAAATTAGTAACAAGATGTCTTCAAAAAGCTACTAGAAAGATTTGATGAGGCAATTTGAACAGGGAGTGTCTGTACAAGATATGAACAGAAAATGTGAACAGAACTTGTGTTTGAAGGTGTGAAATGATGCAGAAAGGTGCATCTGACTGCTCTGGTATCAAATAACTGATCTTTTTATTGGGATTGCAGCTTGATTATAAGGATTTTAGTTCACTTTTAAAATTCTTTTTATTCCTCGCTTTGGGGAAAGGATTTGTCTCATATTGAAAGAGATCTATTGCTGGGGGGCCTTCAAATGAAAAATCAATATTTCCCAAAGAAAACACCTTGTTGGGGATTATTTCATCCTTTAAACTTGCATGTGGAGAATCTGAGAAGGAAAAGCAATCACACAGTTGCAAAATATCACTTGTTTGCTTATTCAGAGCTAGGGTTTGTCTTTTCTTACATTTACCTACTGTGTTTTTGGGAGGGGGCAGGGAGGGGAGTAATTGTTGTATGTTGGCTTGCTGGAATAAAGAAAGGAAGCAATTAAGTATTCTAATAATTTTTACAAGTTCACAGAGAAACTGCTCGTCATAAAATTAGAAATTAGTAAATGTCAAAAAGAAGAGCTAGCGCTAATTGCTGGTACCTAAGAGCAGGTTTCTTAAAATGGAGGACTCCATTGTCCTTACGGAAATATTTTTGTGAAAAATAGAATTGAGATCATGACCTTTGTTTAATGTAGCTTTTTTTTTGTTTGTTTGTTTAACTGTGTTTTTCTGTGTTCATGGTTACTCATAATTAAATACGGCATTAGAGAAATCTCTCTACCATCTGGTACTTGTTTACAATGACATATTATTCCTCTTGACAACTCAGTCTTTCAAATTAAAGAAATAGTAACACCTCCTAGGGCAGTTTATAAAAAGATGGTTGATCTTTGATGTAGTCTCTTATGGAAAATTAGTTGTGACAATTCAATAATTCACTTCTTTATGGAATGTTCCAAGAACTATTTCAGAGGCTGTTTTTGCCAAGTAATGTGATAAACATTTCTATCCATGTGGCCTTTTTAAGACGTTGTGCGCACCTTCTGTTAGTAAAGGAAAACGTAGCTTCATATTCAATTGAATCATGAGTGTACTGAATTACTCTTGGACTCTTTAATTCTTAATAAACCTATGAACTTGAGATGTTAAAATGTGCCACGGTGAGAACAATAAACTCATACTGCTCTCCAGGCTTGAAGTGATGACCAATGTATGGGCTATTGAGCTGCAAGTACCATGTAATCTGTGCTGTCTGGTTACTATTCTAGGGATATATATTGTGCAAGTGGCAACTGACATGCGCATAGGGTTGGATCTTGTTGATAATCTGAACTCTGAAATTTCTCTGCAGATCTCTGAGGGCTATACCCTGCAATGCAGCAGTGACAGTTTCAGGCAGCATTGTTGCTCTTGGTCACCTGAGAACTGTTCCATTAGCTGCCTTTCCCACAATTGCCTTAGAAATGCAGTAACAGATCCTCTGATAAGTGTGTATTTTCATATAATCGTTTTCAAGGGCAAGAAGGGCTATCAGTGCTTAAAAGATATATGGTCTTCTATAAGATTTGTTGATGAGCGGGCAGGATAATGTTATCTGGTCATTCAGAAGATAATGAAAGCTGGCTTTAACCTGGAATTTGGTTAGCTTTGGGAAATGCCTCTGTTATTCTGAGGAAGCAAACAGCATACTTCTGAAGTATTTCTTGAAGTTCTGAAAAAAATCCTTCTTAAAATGCTTTAAATATTGTATACTATTTCAAATAGTGGTATGATTTGTAAAATACTATTTTCAGAATTAATTTCAACAGCTCTTGGAGCAAAGCTTTTCAAAATTCAAAAAACAATTCAGAAATCTGCTTGAAGGTCTTGGTTTGGGGTGGAGCAGAGCCAACTTCCCATCCAGTGAGTGGACAGGTCAAGTGAGTCAAACTGACCAATAGGGTATTCCATCCCATCTGCCCCTGCTCAGTATAAAAGATGAGGGAGGAAAGGCTTGGGTTTTTCTGTAGTGGCTGCCATCTCAGGAAGACCCTATCAGTTTGTCCATCCCCATCAGTGTGTTCTGGAACCCAGTTCCCATTCATCATGTAGTCCAGTCTGGAACTTTCCCACTGCCTGCCAGTGATACCTTCTTGGAAACTTGATACGGTATTTGTATATTGTATCATTTTCATGATTTGGTTTTTATTAGTAGTATTTCATTAGTTTAGGGTTTTTTTGAAACTTGTAACTCTCTTTATCTCTCTTTTTCCTGTTCTTGGACTAAGAGGTGGGGGAGAACATCTGTTGTCTTGTCATTGGCCAGCTTGACCTTAACCATCGCATTGATAAGAAATTGTTATGAAACTTCTGGTGTCTCTAGAATCACTCTGTCCATTGTTTGTTTCTGCTACCTGCTTATGTACCTTTTTAATGGTAAGTTAACATTCATAATCTTTGGATTGAATGTGTAAATACTTATATCGCAGATGTTGCATATTGGTGAGTCACTCAAAAAACTGATGCTGACACTGAGGAAAGGCACAACAATACAAGTGATATGGGTGATAGAGGATTTAATGCATGCAGAGAGTAGGACTGTGAATTCTAAGTTACTTCACTTCTTGCTGACCATACAGGCAAAAACTCCTGCTGTAAACTGCTTCTAGACTCTTACAAAAGACAGACTAAATAGTCCATGGTACTGTCACCACAGTTTTCATCTTAGTGCTTAGTGTCTATCAGGCATTACATGCAGGATGTTGTGATTCTTGTTGGAATTTTCAAAAAACAATATTTCCTGAGACCTAAGAAGGCCTCCATAAAAGCCCATTCTTTCCTATTCTGCTTTTCATTAAGGGTATCAGAAAGTTATTCTGCCTCTCTAAATTCTGTTGCTGCTTCATCATTGAACAATCCAGTTTTGCTGTGTCGGGCTATATTTGTGAGACATTGAATGCTTAGATTTTTCTCCTCTGGACTGTCCCAGTTGACTTGCATCTGAATTATTTTATACAAAGATAGGGGCTTTATCTTACATCTTCAGGCTCAACAAAGTGCAATGTAAATCATAGCTTTTACAAGGCTGTGCTGTGATTTATATATTGTAGGATAATATCTACTATTTTCACAACAGTATATTTTCTTGCATTTACTTGTGATCCTATTTTAATCGTGGTGTATATCAAGCTTGATTTTATTTGGAACAAATATTAAAAAAAAAATAAAATTTATTTTTATTGTTATTAATGGAAAATTCATATGAGCAAAGTTATGCCTAGGCCAAGCCATACAGTGCTTGCTTGAAATGTGACAGACTGTGGAAACTTGCACAACTTTTATAAATTTCTTTAAGCTTAATTTCAACAGAAGCTAGAAACACAGTACAAAGGGTCCAGTTTCCAATACAGACATGCACAAAACTGGCTGGGGAAAAAAGCACAGCAGTCTAATTCAAAATTATTGTCTGTAACCTACTCTAGAACCAAGTGGATAATTTGGAGTACTTCAGCATTAGTGCTATAAGCTCTGTTGGTTTTTTGTTGGTTGTTTTTTGTTTGTTGGTGTTTTGTTTTTTGGTTTTTTTTAATAAAAGAAGAACAGCACAGTTCTATCCTTATCAACTAGCAAATAATTCAGTTGAATTTCTGGCTGCATCCTGGGTTTACCTAGGGTTGCGACTTACAGACTGCTGCCACCAACTGAAAATAAGGGAGATTTGAATTGTCTTCCCTTGAACTTCTGGGAATTGGTTTGTTGGAGAAAAAAAAGATGCTTATTGCCTGTATTCGTATCATGCGTTATTGTGAGAGTACAAAGAACTGTTGTGTTGTTTTGTTTTGTTTTCCTGGAAATGCTCTGTCCTGCTCTGTAATATCCTTCTTGTGAAGGAAGAGCAAACAAAGGTTATGACTTTCCTAGCTATTTTAGATAGAAATAGGTTTTCCATTAAGATCACAAAATTTTGGAATGGTTGATCTTGGAAGGGACTTTCATCTCTTGACAATTTTAATGAACATGTTTCCTGAGATTTGAGCAAGAGTCACTTCTATTGAACTGTACTGAAGACTTGAAGGCTTTGTTCTCATTGTAAATGTATTGACATGGATATAATTGTGTAAAATTTGTAAAATCCTAATGGAGAGGAACAAAGTTGCTTTTTCCCATGATGACATCAATGAACAAGTTAATGGTTATCACGTGTAGTGCGTCTACCTACGTGAAAAAAACCCAGATCTCTATTCCTATGATGATTTTACTAAGAGACACCTGATTTAGGTGTGCTTTTATGCTTAACATTTTTCAATTTGATGTATTTCTGAAAACTTAAAATATCCACACTTATAGCTTCTGAACCAGATCCCTCCAAATGTGAGCAGAAGATAGGTTTGCATAGTGATCTCTATGTGAGTGGAGGGGGAGTCTGAAACAAAATTGGTAAGGAATCAGTCCATTGCGTCATTGGAAAACAGGATTCCAAATCATAATATATTACTGTATGATTAATAACAATCACAAAGATCGCCTTTTCCAGACCACAAAGTGTTAAGTTTGAAAATTATATTTATAATTATCTTGCCATCTAACTTCCCATGTAACTTCTAATAATTTTACCATAACCATCTGGTTGAAGGCTTATTCCATAATCTTTCAACCTCATTCTCACGTGCCAGAAGTGCTGAACTGGGCCTGCCAAATTCTCTGCTTTCTTCCTGGCAGCTTCTGATTTGCTTCTGCATTTTACACAAATATAATGCCTTGCATTGATCATCCAAAATAGAATTAATTAAGTGTAATAAATCACACTGATAAAGTAGAACATTTCCATTTCATTCTGAACAGCTGTAAAAAGCCCTCTGGCTTTTATTTCTTTTGAAGCTGTCCAAGATTTTCCAGTAATTAGCTTGTAGAATAATTGTAGAAGGGATCTTGACTAGTCATTTGGTCCAATCCCTTACTCGGAATGAAGGCGATATGAAAGTTGGATCAGATTCTTGTCCAGTTAAGTTTTGGATATCATAGAATAATAGAATAGTTTGGGTTGGAAGGGTCTTCTAAAGGCCATCTTGTTGAACCCCCTTCAGTGAGCAGGGACTTCTTCAACTAGATCAGGTTGCTCAGAGCTCCGTCCAACCTGATCTTGAATGTTTCCAGGAATGGGGCATCCACTACCTCTCTGAACAACCCAGGCTGGTGTTTCACCACCCTCATTGGAAAAAATTCTTCGTTATGTCTAGTCTAAGTCTACCTTCTTTTAGTTTAAAGCCATTACTCTTTATCTTATTGCAGCAGGCCCTGACAAAAAGTTTGTCCCCACTATCTTTAATGGCAAAAATTCACTACATCTCTTGCAGCTTGCTGCAGTGTTTGAACACTCCTATTATGAAGAATATTTTTTCCTTATGTGTAATTGAAATTTCCTTTGCTGCACTGTGTGTTTGTTGCCTCTTACCCTTTTGCAGAGCACCTATGTGCTTGCTCATACTGGCCCGTGGTAAGTTTTTTTTTTTGCCTCAAAGATGTGTATGCTGTCTTACATTGTGTGTTGTTTGATGGGCCCCAGGTCCTTCTCTGCAAAGCTGCTACATTGACAGCGGGGCTCTGGTATGTACTATTCTGTGATGCTGTTTCAGTTCCAGGTGCAAGACTGCGCATTTATGTTTCTTGACTTCCTAAGGTTTTTGTCAGCTCTGTCTCCAGGCTGTCAAGTCCTCTCTGAGCATACAGCCCTGTGTTTCAGTGAGGTAACTACTTTGACCAGTGTGCTGTGGTTTTTTGTCTGATAATCATGAAAGTTAAACAACTCACCATTCCCAAGTGGGTGGTTGGTTGTGATGCAGGCAACAGTAACCTTCTTGAACTGGCAAGTAACAATTACATTGTTATTCTAATATTGGAAGTCTCAATGATGGTTGGTTTATAGGACATTATTGATAATTTGCAGCTGCTCAATTTAAGTGTTTTGAACTGCTCACCTGATGCCTGGAACAGGTTGCCCAGAGAAGTTGTGGAGGCCCCATCCCTGGAAGTGTCCAAGGCCAGGCTAGATGGGGCTTTGAGCAACCTGCTCTAGTGGGAGATGTCCTTGCCCATGGCAGGGGGTTGGAACTCAATGATCTTTAAGGTCCTTACAACTCTAATTCTATGAAATAGTTGTATCTTATGGACATAGTTTATGATCTTAATTCTGGGGATCTCTTCCTCCCTGTCTCCCATCCTGTCTCAACTCCATCCTCCAGTTTTCCAGTTTTCAATGCCTTCCTGTTCAATTTTTGTAAGCGCATTCTGCCTTTTCTGTGTGCTCAGTGTGGTAGTTACAACTCCCTTTCCTCTAAGTAATCTGAAAATCCTAGGAATTGTTCTTGATGTTTGGCTTTTCTTAAGGCTTTATTGTCTAAGCATTGATAATGTTCTGACATGTATTTCACTTTTCCCTTGCCTGGAATCAATTCTAAGATCAGGGAAGCAGTTTGGGAAAACTGATGATTGTTCCAATTGGAGTGTTTTCTGCTCTGCTGTTCTGTGTGTGTGAGTCGCTGTCCCTCTTTGCACCAGCCAGTGGACTTACCTCCTGTGTGCCCCTCTCATGAAAAGGAATACTCTTCACTGAACACCAGTTGCTGTAGACTTGAATCAGTACTGCTTTAATTTTTAGTAAATAATGACTTTTTGCTGTAAAACTTACAGAAAAACCCAGCTTGCTTCCATTCAAAACAGTTCAGGCTCCTAATGAGCAGATGAACAGTTGATGTAAATATTGCAAGGGAAAGAAAGGGTGGAGTCAACGGATGTCTGGACTAATGAGAAGCAGGAACAGTTGGCAGAACACAGCCAGATGTGTCCTCTGCAGCAGCAGCAGTAATAGGTGTTCCTTGTAGGATGCTAATTTTGTGACCTGGAGGGTATGGTTATTTTGCTGTTGGTTTCCTCCACTGCTGCAGAGGATCTGCTGTCAGTACACACAGTGTAAAAGATCTGAGGGGAATAGAGAAGCTGGATGAAGCCTAGAAAGAAAACAAGAAACACTGGTTGAATGTCTTATTCTGACAACTGTCGCTTTCACTGTCTTTAGTCTGTAGACTAAAAGTCCTTTGCTTTATGGATCTGTCAAGAGTTGAAAAGAGTAACTAAAGTCAAGTTCATCAAATCGTTGAGGGTTTTGCTAATGAAAGGAAATTCTCTTAAATAGTCATGCAGATTCCAACCTAGCTTTGATGTTCCTATATAGGGAAGCTAAAGAGTCCTTTCCCTAGTTAACGTTCATGGTTTTTTACCAAAAGACTGTTAAAGCACTGAAAGCCTCTTAGGAATTGCTCTCTGAAGGCTTATCTGTATGCTGCTATTAAATGGAAAGAAGTTAAATGTGGGAGGGTGGGTTTTTCTGCTCTATAAGTATGTATGTAGTTTTATTGCATCTTGATTAGTAGCTAGAACAGCATACTTAAATGCTACAGAAGTCTTAATTTCTTAAAAAAAAAAAAAAAAAGAATTCAAAGTGGTTTCTAATATTAGACTGGCTAGCTGCTATTTAAATCAAAATATTATAGGTTTGTATTGTGGTTGTGTAAGGACAGGCTATATTTTTGAAATCTGAACCAGAGCTTATCAGCAAGTAGGTTGCCAAATTTTGGCCCTGATCAAAAAATGAAAGGAAGGATTTCTTTTTGGCAGCAGTGGGCTTTGGCTCAGCCAAAGTATCTGACTATAAGAATCCTGTGAGCTGAAGTTGAAGTTGCAGAAAGGCATCCTAGGCTACAGTAATAAGGTGTATTTGGCTATTTTGTAAAGTAGAATCATAATATAAAACACTGCTTTTATGTGTTTATTTCCTTCCTGTGTCTTATCTTTCTTTGTTCTAACTATTACTCATCTTGTCATATTCGAAGATGACAATTTTCCAAAGTAATGCTCACACTTGTGCAATATGTGGTTCAGTGTAATCTCTTGCCTTTGTCTGGGACTTCAAGTGGCGGTAAAATTTACATGTAATACAGTTCTTAAAGCTGGGTTATCATAGAATCATGAACAGTTTGGGTTGGAAGGGACCTTTAAAGCTCATCTGGTTCAACTGTCAGGCTGTTCAGTTACTTAGAACTTCTTTTAAAAATATAAAAGCTACTGCAGTAGGAAATACCCATTCTTTAAACAGCGCTGAGGAATACTTTGGATCCTTAAACCCACAATGTAGTTACAAGTAGTAACCTTATTGTTAGTGCCACCTGAAGAGATTCTGGAGTTCTGGACACCCTTCCCAGTCAAATTAGGTTTGTGTGACCTTCACTATCCGCAAAGATGCATAAGCATTCTTGCTGTGCTGGGGAGCTGAGAAAATAAATCTCTTATATCTCAGCAATAAATATCGTAGAGAAGCCTTTAAATATTACAGAAATGAAATGTATTTGTTAAATGAAGTTCAACAAATTGTAACTTTCAAATTCTTTGATCTGAATGAAATAAACGGAAATTCTGAGCTTTTGCTGAAAAACACTTGAGAATGAGTAAGTGTACGATTTAGCATAAACTACTTATTTATTTCCTTAACTTCCAAGTGTCACTGCCTTCATTAGAACAAGCCATTTCCAAAATACGAGATTCTCTGTATTTTAGTGTTGACACAACTGTTGCACTTGTTTTCTGTACTAAAAGCAAATAGCATCCTCTGCTGGCAAAAACCTCACACCAAACCAACCAAACAGAAAACCCCAGCCTAACCCTCTAGAAAAAGTGTTTTTAAGTTCTCTATACCAACATGTATTTAGTGGCTCTGAAACTGAAAAAACAAAATTAAATGTGTCATGGACTCTGTGATTTTACATTATCAAGTCACCTCATCTACTTGACTAAACCTAGTCTATAGTGTATAAAATCTATTCGTAGCTTATTCTAAAGCTTGACTCACCCACTGGCCCTGCAATCTGCCCAAAGTGCTCTTCAGCACTGGAGTAACTGCCTAATTTTTTGAAGCTCCTGGGGATCTAGAGGTTTGGGGGAAAGTGGTTGACTGTCCTGGGCTGCCAGATGTATTAAGCAGCTGTACTTTATACACAGGGGGTTATGAAAGAAAGGAAGCTTTTTAAAAACTTTCAGTAAAATACATGTTCAGCTATTTCCCTTTCTTCCCTCCCTCCGCCTTCTCCAAAAGGAAAGTTATACTCACTTGTGTTACTGTTATTTGGAGGTCACCTTTCTTCATACTTTGATATATTGCTGTCAAGCAAGGATTCCGTGCTATAGCTGAAGACTCCTAAAAATACAGGTGAATATATGTTACATGTGGAATTCCAGTTCAATTTATGATAATTGCCTTTGTGTGAACTAAAACAAAAACCAGGTAAAAATCATGTGTGGCAAGGATGTGCAATGTATGTTAGAGGTTTCATGAAAAGTGAAAACAAAACCCAAAAAACCTTACTGCTTAAATTGAACACTTACTATCCTTTCTCTCAGTTATTTTAAAAAATAGTTTCCTCTTACAGAAAACCAACTACTGTTTATTTTGGCAGTAAAACACCCCAGCAAATTTGTTATGATACAGAAGGAATTTAATTTTATCCTACTTAAGAAATAAGTCTGCCCTCTGCAACTAATCAGTACTATTTTCATATAATGAAAATAATGAATAATTTAAATTAATATGTAACAAATACTTTAAAGGACTCTAATATTATTGGACTGAAACATTGGATCTCACCACTCCAAAAGATCTGCTGTACAAAGAAAAAAACAAAACCCCAAACAAATCAGATTGAGGGATGTGATGTCTATAATAGTTTCTAGCTTGGTTGTTTCTGGGAATGCTTTTGAGTGTGGTGCTGTGATTAGGAGCCCTGTTGTGAGAGATTAGATACAAATTCTTCTGTCCCTGTCATCTTTCCTTAACACTGATAATAAGAATAATCAGAGGATTCTGGTAAAAAGGTCCACAACTCTTGCAGAACTTCTGGGAATTTTAAAGCTTGTGAAATGTATATTCTCCCCCCCCCC
>VZRU01012232.1:107115-119522 GCA_013398155.1 Pedionomus torquatus
CCCCCCCCAGTTTCTAATTAACAGTCTCATCTCCTGAAAATGTACCAAGAAGAGGTGATTCTGTATGTCTCTCAATGAGTCTCTGTATGACTCGACTCTTGCATAGCTTTTCTTTCTTTTCTGATTTTTATTTTTTTTTTAAAGGAAGCTGTGTTGAGTGCTTCTAATTAGTGGCTGGTTAGATGTTCCAAGGGAAGTTTTCGTGTAGGAGAAAAGGCTGAATTAGAGTTATTGCAACCACAATTGGTAAATGGGTAGACTACAAGGTGGGCTGAGAAATAGTTGAACTGCAGAATCTGAACCAGAAGAAGAAATTAGTCTAATGGTAGGAATCTAATGCTACAGGTTAAAGAGTGGGGAAGGTGGGCAAAGTCTGTCACATCCTGTGGATGTGATGGTGCTAAAAACACCTACCATAAGGACTCTACAACCGGAGCTGATCATAGTGCATCTCCGAGAGCTGAGGAAGCTGTTTCCTCTTCTCCCTCGTTTTCTCAGGGCAGGAACAGTAGGAAAAGACAAGTCCTGGGGACAAGAAAAAGGCTAATGGACTTGGCAGAGCATCCAGAATTGAATATCATTGTAAATGTTTCAGAGCCACTGAAATTTCAAAGGTTGAGTTTCCCAAGCCATTCTGTTGAGACTGATCTTTTTGGGGCAGACTAGTGAATAGCTGAGGAGGATTTCTCAGTCCGCTTCTAGTGGTCAAGCATTCATTTTATATTTCTAGCCTTGAGTGAAAGCTGAGACACTCTTAAGCTATCTTAAGTGTCGCACTGGTACCAGGAAAGTACTAGGTGAACTTAAATGACAAGGAAAAATGTAAGAAATGCCTTTCAGCTCTCAACATTTGCTTTGAAGAGGTGTTTCTAGCTAGGAGGTTTTATGCCTGCATAATCTTATGCTCTCTCATGTAAAATTAGAAGAGTGCGTGGTAGCATGAAACAAAATTAAGTTGTTAATTTCTTCATGTCATCTTAAGGCCAGATGGTACTGCAAAAATGGAGGGGATTTATTAGCTGGCATTTACACCACTGTTCTTCCTGCCACTAGATGGCAATGTTTGACCAAAAAAATCCCTGATCATATCTGAGGAAATAATAAAACGGGAAACTGACACCCTCTTATATTGGCAGAGGAGGTTCACATCTTCGTTTGGGTATATGGCTTTCTGGAATCTGAGGAGAAGGAAATTATATTGCATTAAACCAAACCAAATTTCTTTGCTTGAACTTTTTTTTATTATTATTCCAATAGTGCTTAGAAGCCTCATGGGCTCTGAACTTCAGTGTATTAGATGCTGTAGAAAACATGTAAATCATGTCATACCTATAAGAATTAAATAACTTCCACTGTATCCAAGCTCATTGAAGAGGCCTTCTTTTAATATGGATGTCAGACTCCAAATCTGAGCCATTTCTTTTTTTTTTTTTTTTTTTTTTTTAGCGAAATATGTGTTTTAAAATTTATAAAGCAGGAAAAAAAGATAAAAAGTTTGTGAATTATATCAGCTGTGATATGCCTATCAGCAAGATTAATTGTAAACGTGAAGATGATATTGGTGAGGTGTATCCTTAGTATTAGAACAAAGGTGGAGAAGAGAGAGTTGAAACGCCTCTGGCTGTTCAACTGCAGGCAGCTCTGTACGTTGTGCTTTGTACTCCAGGTACTGATTCAGCCAGCTATGGCAGTTGAAAATTAAATAATATTATAACTAGATCAGAGAAAATTTCAGTTTTTTTGTTTAATGAGCATAGGAAAAGCAGTAATATTTTCTCGAACGCAGTTATACATTAAGCCGTCTATGTGTTAGAGTAATGTGTTTGTTATGCTTTGACCTCAGTTGCTTTACTTAAGTGTTGGTTGCAGACAGTGCTCCATGAGCTTAGCAATATGGAAAGCACAAATCTCAGTGTCTGCTTTACCATACCCGAATCTTCCTCTAACAAGCAATTCAGTCGTTAGTGTATATGAATTTTGCTGCAATGAATATTTATGCTTCAAATCACACGGGTGCATTAAATCCTAAAACACTTGTATGTCATGCAAGGTTACCGCAGTTGTCTGCCAGAAAAGTGATTCATCTTTTGAGTGAAACAAATACAGGTTAATAGAACTGCTCCAGCTTAGATCTTGGATGTGTAATTTATGGCTGGAACTTAAAATGTATTTCACTGGGTGAGACAAAGGGGCTATTTAAACTTAATACTGTATCTTCATCAAGGGTCAAGGGCAGATAACTAGGGAAGAATGTAAGAATTTGGTAAACAAGACACAGAGGTCTCCTCTTGTGAAAAACAACTTCCACAAGACTGTTGTTGGTTTTATTTGTTTTCTCAGAGAGTTCCACAGCTTTATTACATTTTGTGTGAACGCCTCATTTCATTTGGGTTTTGGACCTACTGTGGTGTAGAAAAAACATGTTAGAACCTTAGAAAAATGTCATTCTTTGTAGTCCTGCTCTGCCATCAGCCAGGATTTCTTTGGGTTTGTATTAGGCTTTGGGCCAAGTTAGTAGTTGCTTGGGAACTCGTTTTATTTGATTTATTTGAAAACAGTGTGAAAGGAAAATGTGGATTGCAACGGACATAGAGTGAAAAGGTCTGTTATTCTGCCTGGAGCAGTGCTCATTTGGGTGGTAAACTTGAGGAGACTGGGCATGAAGGAAGAGGTGAGAGTTAGGGGGGCATGTAACTAGATTTAGATAATTCATAGTTACTTTAACAGACCATTTTTCTAAAGAGAGAATGTCTTTAACAATGCTCTTAGTAAACACTGATGAATTAAAACCGCTAAATAGACATATGTGATTTGTTTCCAAAGCTGGGATACTGGTAGGTGTCCTGCCTCAGCAGTTATGCTCTGGTTGTATGGATACATGCTGTGAAGTACCAGTCCTGGCAGTCACAGTGAGATGTTGTATGTACTGCACAGCACAGATCAAGGAGCTGGTGTTGCTTAGCTTTCAGATAAAGCACAGGGAGTCTTGTTCTGCCTTAAAATCATTATTGTCTAATTTAAGGCTTATCTTGTCTTATACAAGGACAGAATACCTTTCTTCCTTGCAGTAAACACCGGAAGGGGTTTGGGATTTATAGTGCAATGCAAAAGCATTGAAAGCTTTACTTTTGCAAGATTCCTTTGTTCTCTTTTAATCTTGTATAACCTCTAACTGTTTAGTTATAAACTTTGAGTTATGGCAGAAGTGTGAGTAGGGAGAGGTGCTACAACACAGGGCTTGGAAGTGGTGTTTCAGAAATTCCAAGTTGTGGTTCTAAGCCGTGTTGACCTACCACAAAGATGGTTGTAAATGATGTATTTACTTCTGTCAAATAATGTAATGGGGAGAAAGAGAGGTCTTTTCTGATCTTGTAATTTTTTTTCCTGCTTTTTCTTGCTATCCTGTAACAGATTGCTTCAGATTGTGACTGTGGTCACTGACTAATAGAAATTATCTCAATGGGAATGGAGATAATTTAAGAAAAAAAGAAAGAGGCCATAGAAATTATAAACTGGGGGACTAGGTGACAATAAATCCATGTGAAAAATCTGTAATTTATGGATCTTTAAAGTATAATATGCTTGACTGACACAGAGAAAGAGATCCAAAAGGTTGATGAAGAACTATGAAGCCGTTGTTTTTTCATAAACCTGCTGTTTTCCAAAATGAAAAGTCTGGAGTGACTGTCTAAGCCTTTGTATGCATACAATACTGATGATGGACACTTTAAAAAATTAAAAAACACTAATAATCCAGTCTTGTTCACCAGGAGGCCAAAAGACACTTTGAAAACAAGACAGTGGGCTCTTTCTTCAGTAACGGATGCTTTGAATATGATGGCATTTTATTCCAGACTTTTACTAGCAAACAACATGAATTTTCACCTATATTTATCATTGAAAGCTTTCAAGTGTTGAGAGTTGGCAGAGTGAACATCCTCTTCCTAGCACTTGGCTGTGCCAAGTGTGTTTGATACTTGATAGTGCTGTACTTCCTCTCCTGTTTCTCAGAAGCCAAGCGTGCTCTTCTTCAGCTGGCCAACATCCAAACAATTCTGTCTAAAGTTTGTGTGCTATAAAAATGCTTCATTGAATAAATTCTTAGTTCATACTTTTGAGAAGGGTCAGATCTGTAAGGTGCTTGTAGCAATTTACAGACTGACTTCTGAAGTTGTGTTCCAGAGGTGTTTGATGTTCTGTAATACAGCGGAGCATTGATCTGCTGATGTCATAGAATGGTTGGAGTTGGAAGGGACCTTAAAAATCATTGAGTTCCAATCCCCTGCCCTGTACAGGGACACCTCCCACCAGATCAGGTTGCTCAAAGCCCTGTCCAGCCTGCTCTTGAACACCTCTGGTGATGAGGCCCAGCTTCTCTGGGCAACCTGGGCCAATGTCTCCCCACCCTCACAGGAAAGAATTTCTTCCTGAAATTTCATCTAAATCTCCTCTTTCATTTTAAAAGTGTTACCGTTAGTCCTGTTGCTCCACCCATTGATCAAGAGTCCCTCCCCAGCTTTCCTGTAGGTCCTCTTCGGGTACTGGAAGGCTGCTATATGGTTTCCTTGGAGCCTTCTCCAGGCTGAATAACCCCAGCTTTCTCAGCCTGCCCTCATAGGAGGGGTACTCCATCCCTCTGATCATCTTCATGGCCCACCGCTGGACCTGTTCCAACAGGTCCATGTCCTTATTGTGCTGAGGACTCCAAAGCTGGACACAGTACTCCAGATGGGGTCTCAGGACAGCAGAGTTGAGGGGCAGAATCACCCCAGTTGACCTGCTGGCCTCACTTTTTTGATGATCCAGGATGTGGTTGGCTTTCCAGGCTGCCAGCATGCATTGTTGGGTCTTGTTGGACTTCTCATCCACCAACACCCCCAAGTCCTTCTCCTCAGGCCTGCTCTCCATTCTCCACCCAATCTGTATTTGTGCTTGGGATTTCCATGTCCCAGGTGCAGGACCCTGCTCTTGGCTTGGACTGAACTTCATAAGGTTTGCGTGGTCCCACCTCTCAGGCCTGTCCAGGTCCATCTGGATGATATCCCTTCCCTCCAGCATGTTGACCATGCCATGCAGCTTGCTTTCAAAGCTCCCTTGGGTATTCGTGCCTTCTGGTGCTGTTTACAGTAGAGTAGAACCCAGAACAGCAATTGTCTGCAATCTCTTCTTCCCCAAGCATGTTGTCTTTTCAGCACTTCTTATCATTCCTCTGTGCTGTATTTTGCTTGAGAAGAGAGATCCAGATCTGCTTTGGTAAAGACGGACCACCACCAGAAGTTAGTTTTCCCTCTTTTGTCGATTGTTTTTCTTTTCTTTCTGCAAATTGCTTTTCTGACATTCTGTTTTTCTCAGTCCTGATGGTAACAGAAATGTTTACTAATTTGTAACCTGATGTAAGCTGGCAGAGATGTCAGCCAGTTTGATAGAAACATGTTCTGTATCTGGTGTGTTTGGTTCAGATTTAGACATTGTTTCTCTCTCCAAAACGGAAGTCTTTTTTCTCTTGTGTTCAAACAAACAGAAGACTAAACCTAAGCATGGAAGGAGCACAAGCTGCTAAGAGTGGTTGTGATCCCTAAGCTGGCATCTGCAGTTCGTTTCTGTGGAAGTGATACTGCACTAAACTGACTTTAAAATGCTGCCTTCGTGCCAGGGCTTTCTCACATCCTTCCCATAATCAGCTCAAATAGGGCTAGGTTCTGAGTCTCAGGGAGAGACAAGGAACTTTGGACAGCTAAATTATCTTAAAACACTGTCTGTCCTGAGCGTGATCCAATGTATGAGTGCCAGGGGCTGCTCTCACTTACCTCTCCCAGCTGTTGAGTGGTTACTGAGACATTGAACAGGGAGCTGAAAGAAAACCCAAGAGCAAGGGTTACAATTCTCATCTGCTACCTGCTATAACACCAAGGCCATATTTGTGTTTGGAACTGGGAAAGAATAGAAAAAGAAAAGGTATTTGTTTGTGGTGATTTTTTGTTGCATTTTTTTGTTTGGTTGTTTTTTTTAAGAAATGTTTTAAGGGAGTGACAGATACTGTAAGTAGTTAATCATATATGTCCACATGTGTATCCTTTGCAGCTCGAATATTCCTGGTAAAATATCATAGGTTTAGGGGTTCTCTTTTTTTACTTGGTGAGGGAAAATAATTCCTTTATATTTCGATTTAGTTCACTTGCATTCACACTGCAAAGAGAAACTTTTGAAGACATATCAATAGGATGTTTAGAGATCACTGAAATTACGAAGAAAGGAAGATTACTTCTGAAGTTCTAATTATAGTTTCACTAATAGAGAAGAGAGGAATATTATTCCTTTGGATTTATTTTAATCTGTTTCTTTTTATGCCTGTCCAGACCAAAGTGCTCCCATATTTACACACTACAACTCTACTGCTTGCAGTGCTGTTGAGTGTCATTTTTAAGGTCAGGTGTCACGGTGACTGATACCCGACTGAGAAGCAGAGCAGTGGCAAATGTGTTTGGTAGCGCTAGTTGAGATGGAGAACTGGAAGAGATCAGCTAATTTTTTTTCATACTAAAATAGTGCTATGTCTTTTTGTAAGTTTTTCTGCCCATGACCTTTTTTTTCCCAGGAGCTGGGGACATCTGACTTCTTAGCTAGAGCAACAGGCTCCTAATGTGGGGAAAAGTTGTTGGTATGGGTAATGAAGGTACCAGACTTTATAATCAGCCAGGAGGAAAGGCTGTGAACAGTTCATCATGTGCACAGTTGTGCCAAGTTTCCTGCTCCAGAGCACTATAGCGGTTGTAGGTCATTTCTCCAAAATTCAGCAACTTTCTTAGGGCCACTGACACTGATCATTAAAGCCACTTAAAGCATGCAAGTGTGCCATGAGTTCTGTGAAACTTCCACTCTCTACCTATGAATACTTGTGAAGACTTGGTGATTAGGGGAAAATTGCTGCTACCTCCCCTTCTCTTTTCTTTTTCCTTTTTTTTTCCTTTTCCTGGCAAGTGACACAGTTTCCTTGTTCTGAATTCTGTTCCCAAAGAGGAGATAAAAAAACCTCTGAAACTTCTTTAAAGAAGCCTTCCTAAGCAAAGGTTCCATTTCAGTCAAGAGAAACAGAAGGAAGAAATCACTAAACAGCTGACAGAATCCTTAGAATGGAAATATTTAATTAGGAAAACTCCTGGAGGTGTCACTGCTTGCAATTCCAGTAGTCCTTATGTCACAGCTGCGCAATGAAGATTTACTGATGTACCAAATAATCTGAAACTAGTGATCTGTAAATACCAAGTACAGTCTCTATGACTGTATGCACAGGAAAATCTGGAGGGAGGATTCTGTGAAAATTATTTCTTAGTACAAGTTCACCAACTTGGCTGAAGTCTGTATTTGCCCCCGACCTTGATTGGTGGTGTGGGAACAGGATTTTGTTTCATTTATATGTGAAATAAGAAACATTGACAAAGGATATTTGAAATATTGGTGTGAATGTAAGAATCTATTACAAGAAAAAGCCATTCTTAAGTATACTATGAACATAACAGAAGTCTTCTTTAAAAGATGAAAGTATAGCAATGCAAAAAGGCATCTCATGAAAAGTTTTGCTAGCCTAAAAACAGATTCTTTAACTATACAAGTGGTTGCAATTTGTTGTTCATTATCAAATATTTTTGGTTGTATTGTCCATACCACATGAAGTGTTTATTTCTGATATATATTTGTGAACTTATTCCACTATGTGAATTTATTTTATGGAGATGGGAGAATTCGTCTTGGGAACAGCTAAATGGAGCAATTTCCCATGAGCGAGCATGGCATTGTGTCTGATAATGAGCCTGACACAGAAAAGCACTGGCAATGTAATTTAACTATCAATCACTGTCATCTCTGGAGCATGTGAAGCTTATGGCAGCTGCAAGAACAGCTGTAACCCAGGTCTATTGTCCTTGTGACCATCCCATGTATTTCTGAAGCCTATTAATGGCATTTTTAGGGCTTGAAAACTGGATGGTAGTAATATCAATCTGAATATTCTAAATGACACTGGCTCATTAGGCAGTGCTTTCTACAATAATATCTAATTTTTGAGAGTTCACTTGGCAAAAGAAAAGACATTTGAAATGGTACAAGTGTTACAGCTTTACAAATGCAAGCAGCATTTTCCCATTTAGCACAAAGCAAGAGGAAAACACTCAACAGATGTATCTAATTGCTCCTTCTACTTGTGTACTTTTTCTTCCAAATGCCTGAAGGGAAGACTTTGCCTTTATGTGAGGGCAAGGCAAATAGAATATTGCCTGGCATAGAGATCAGGCCCTGAACAGATCCAGATGGACCAGTATATTCCATAGCTGGATTAGGAAGGCCTATAGTTTTCTGTTTACCTGCTTCCACTATCAGCAATAGATGATGAACAGTGTCTCTGATGTATATGTTAATCTTGGACTCCTAGAATTTCTGGTTTTAGAATACACCACTTTCCTGGAGGAATGTTTCTGTTTACAAATTTTTTTTTAATGGATTGGTACCATATAGATTTTGAAGTCTTCATATGAAGAGTTGGACTTTTCTAAGGCACATGAAAACTAGACCAGTGGCTCTGTTGCATATGGGGTCTTTCTTTAATATAAAAAAGAAAAAGGGTGGGGGGAGATACAATAAAATGTTGTCAAAGACTTCTGAAAAGGAAGGTTCATGGAGGAAAAAAATAATGAATTTCAGCTCCTGGGTTACTAACTGTTCCAGCATAAGCTTCATAGTCTCAGGAGGCTTAGTCCTGTTTTGCCTCCTTGCTTTTGGTTAAGTGAATTGAAGATATTTAATGTATTTTAGCCTGTCTTTGCATGTATAAGCAACTGCTAAAGCTTTTGTGGTTTTTTGTTGGTTTTTTTTTTTTTTTTCTGTATATTGAACATAAAACTTGACAGGTGCTATTCGTTTTCCAAAATTCTAGTCATTTTGATGCGGTATTTATGGGGTTTTTGATGAACATATTTTCTTGGCAGTTGTAGGAAAGCCGAGCCATATGGAGCCTGCTGAAAGCTGAGCCAAGCTCAAGACTTGTGGTGATGTTTAAAAGAAATATATAAAATCTAACACAGCTTCTATTTCTACTAGCGAATTGGAGGGAATCCTCTGACTAGTTCCACATATGCCAGCCAAACCTTGAGGATACATGACAGTTGTGGTGGAGAACTATATTTAAAAATAGGATGGATCACTCCATTACCAGTTCCTCTGGTCAAAGGTTGCTCCAACTCTTTCTGTGGCTCTCACATGGTGCATTGTAATTGTATGTAATCATCATTGTTTTAATTTAAGCAAAGACAGAATTATTCTTTGCTTCAGGTAATTACACAATGTGGAGAGCATTGGTTAACTTGTATGTTTATATCCTCCTCTTTTTTTTTTTTTTTTTTTTTCCCCAAGTATTTCTGAATCAGAAAAATTTGAGTACCTGCTGAATATTAAAGGCTCTTTACTAGCAGTAGCTCCCTTTCTGTTTATTTGTCCTACAACACTATTCCACTATTTTCTGTAATAACAAAATGCTGTGTTTCACAATAATATACATTATGGGATGAGAGCAAAACTCTGCCAAATTGTTAAGTATGAAAGAGGTGCCACAAGGAGGTGTTTGTAACTGAGGTAAAGAAAAATAAAGGAATGATGCTTTGGGATTCCTGTCATTGACTTGGTGGTATCTCACACTGCATCATTTTCTTCAATAGAATCTTTCTGAAAACTGAGCAGAGATGAATGGCATATCTGACTGATTTATACATTCAAATTAAAGGGAGAAAATTATGGTTATTTAGTACTTGCACTTACAGAAAGGTGCTAGTAAAGGCAGCCATGTTCGGGTAGGCTCATCCTTATGATGAAGTTATCTATATGATTTCATACTGATTTCACACCTCCCACTAACAAAGTTACTTCTGTTCCATAATGTCATCTTTTGGCTCCAGTGTAAGGAACTGTTACTACAAACAGATGAAATGTTAACAGTGGCTTGTTCTGTACCATTTCTGTTCTGACTTCTGCTCTGAGTTTGAATGTACAGTACAAAACTGTCTTTACGTGATAAGAGCATAGTGTCAATTGTGTGTGTTCTTTCTGTGAAACTGGTTGTTCCAACCCAGAGGTGCTGAACCGTCCCACTGTGTTACCGTGGTGTGTCCACATTGCACTCGAGAAATGGAATATAGTCAAGTTAATTGTCATCTACCTTTCAGTTTAATTTAACCCTGAAATTGAGAATGATAAATACTATATATGTTAATTATGCACATTAATTAAAAGTAATACACATTGTTAGTTTTTAATGAAGTGATCACAGGTGGAATAATAAAAATATACAGTCTAGGTAAAGCAGCTTGGTAAATATAAAATCTTTAGTTTATTAAACAAAAAATCTCCAAAACCCACAAGTTCATGCTGAAAGACACCAAACAAATTAATTTACCTTTCTGAAATAATTTTACTCCTATATCCACTGCTATTGCTGAATTTTCAGATTTATCTCTTGGTCATTATTTCTTCTTGATTAAAATATATACTGATTAATGCTGAAATAAAAAGATCTGGCTGGTCAAGGGCTGACATGGCAAATAGTCATTCCACCTCCCAAATTGCCTGTAGGAGATCTGCTCCTTCAGATTTTCATTTTTGTTTTCATTTAGTAGATTGATTATAGTATCCAAATGTATATCCAAAAAGAAGCAGTTGTTCAGCAAGGAACAAAAATTAGAAATGTTTACATTTCATGCTAGATCATGGAAAATGTGTGTTTTTCTTCTACCACTAAAGAATTCTGTGGCTGTGACCCTGTCAAAATCTGTGTACCTTATTTTACAAACTCAACTTTGCCTGTTGAAGCAGGCAGGATCACCTGGAGCACATTAACTTGAAGCATACGTGTAGAATATAAACCCCTAGACCCTCTGAACTTTAGTGCTAATCCTGTAATCTACTCTGATATAAAGTGCTTTACAGCAAGGAATTAACAATTGTGTCGAAGAGATTATATTAAGACCCTTTACTGAAGAAATATGTGAGTCAATGGGTGGAAACTGAATCCATGTAAACATGAACTAGATATCAGGTGGGCATGTTATTGGGTTCTACGTACATGTAACTGGTTGGTGTATATAGTCTTTGCTGCACTGAAGGTCAGGCAGGTCCTAAACTGTGTGTCTGATAAAATACATGAATAAATTATGTCTATTTAACAGGAGATGTTTGGGGATATTTTTCTTGGCAATCATGCTCTGTTGCAAACCGATATGGTATAATAGCTGGTGTGTCTTCCTCTCTTAGGGGAAGGATTTTAATTGTACTTGCTTGATTACTTTCCTTGAAGAGAGTTATATAGAATCATAGAATGTCTAGAGTTGGAAGGGACCTTAAAGACATTGAGTTCCAAACCCCCTGCCATAGGCAGGGACACCTCCCACTAGACCAGGTTGCTCAAAGCCCCATGAAGCCTGGCCTTGAACACTTCCAGGGATGGGGCAGCCACAGCTTCTCTGCACAACCTGTTCCAGTGCCTCACCACCCTCACAGTAAAGAATTTCTTCCTAATATCCAATCTAAATTTCCCCTCTTCCGATTTAAAACCATTACCCCTTGTCCTATCACTCCACTTCCTGACAAAGAGTCTCTCTCCTGCTCTCCTGTAGCTCCCTTCAGATACTGGAAGGCTGCTATAAAGTCTCTCCAGAGCCTTCTCTTTTCCAGGCTGGACAGCTCCAGCTCTCTCAGCTCATATTCATAGGCTCCATCCCTCTAATCATCTTCATGGTGCTCTGCTGGACCCGTTCCAACAGTTCCGTGTCCTTTCTCTGTTGAGGACTCCAGAGCTGGACACAGGACTCCAGGTGGGGTCTCACGAGCGCAGAGTAGAGGGGGAGAATCACCTCCCATGACCTGCTGGCCACACTTCTTTGGATGCAGCCCAGGACACAGTTGGCTTTCTGGGCTGCCAGCGTACATTGCTGGCTCGTGTTGAGCTTCTCATCCACAAGCACTCCCAAGTCCTTCTCCTCANAGCTGTTAACCACAACCCTTTGAGTGCGGCCATCCAGCCAGTTTCTTATCCATCAAGTGGTCCATCCATCGAACCTGTGAGTTTCCAATTTGGAGACTAGGATGTCATGTGGGACAATGTCAAATGCTTTGCATAAGTCCAGGTGGATGATGTCTATTGCTCTGTTGCTCTGCCTTTATCCACCAAGTTTATGGCAGTGTCGTAGAAGACCATCAAATTTGTCAGGCAGATTTGCCCTTGGTGAAGCCATGTTGGTTGTCTCCAATCACCTCCTTATTTAACATGTGCCTCAGCAGAGATTCCAGGAGGATCTGCTCCATGATCTTGCAAGGCACAGAGGTGAGCCTGACTGAGCTGTAGTTTCCTGGGTCATCTATTTTCCCTT
>VZRU01012233.1:0-36894 GCA_013398155.1 Pedionomus torquatus
GTGATTCTGTGATTCTGTGATTCTGTGACAGTGTTATTTGTTTGCCAGTTTGGAGCGCCGCAGCACCAGTGGGCCATAACCACCACCAGCATCCTACTGGGTGCATCCTGTGTCGGTAGTGGGAGGCAGGTTTGCCCTGCAGACCTCAGCAGACCTCAGTGACTATGGGGTGAAGGAGTTGCTGCCCCTATGTAGGTTTCTCCCAGGTCACCGACAGGGTCAGTGACGAAACAAGGGATGGGACCCCAGTTTCTCCAGTTTAAAATCACCGTGTCTGTCTCCCGAAAAAACTCTCATTTCTAACATAGGTGCCTTCAAGTCTATTTCTAAAAACCCCAGACCAACTTAGCCTAGAACACCCTAAATTTCAGGAAAAGCTACCATTTTTTCAAGTCAGTTAGATTTTGAGGGAGGGGGGGAGGGGAAAGTGCCATATGTACCTTCATTCTTTTTCATTTTCTGTGGAGTTTTAGGTTTTCATCAAACTGGAATCCTCTTTGTTGCCCTGGCCAGGAGTGCAGAAAAGACTGGCAGAGCCCTGTGGATTTAGGCTGGGCTGAACACCCATTGAAATGTTGATTTGAATTTGAGGACCAGATATTCTTTTTCAGCCCGGCTTGTTCTCTGATGACAAAGCACTGACCCTCTGGGATGCTGCCTGCTGTGTCAGACGATTCAGGGTACGGGCTAATCACTTCTGGAGGTCAGAGAACAGGAAGGAAAAGCTGAAATTAAAAGGCAGAGCGCTTAATTGAAATGAAAGGAAAAAATAGAAAGTATTGGTTTTGCAGAATAGCCTGCAGCACTCAGTGCTGGCAGGGTTGGGACAGAGAGGGAGGGACTTCATTCACTTAGAACCCACGCAGTTTGGAAGAAAACCAAATGATTTGCAATGCCTGTCTTGTTGTTGTTGTTGTTGTTGCAAGAGGTGTAACGACTAATTGTTACTAGGATCAGGATGACACTTTAATAGCTAAATATTGGGTTTTAATTAGTGATGACACAGGTATCTACAAAGAGAAGGGGAGAGAAGGGAGCTGGGACATATGTAGCAATGAGGAGGGAATCTAAGGTTACTGCAATGAAGGTAACGCACAAAAAACATTGTTCACATAATTTTAGGTCATGACGTAGAAGGATCACCCTCTGACAGGTTTGGGATATTAAAGAGATATTATGATTTAAAGACACTTAAAAGCTATTACGGTCATAATACATAATTAGCTTCATTTTTGTTGCCATCTCCTGCTCTGTCCGCTGATGTTGCATATCGAATACCAAAATAAAAAGACCCCTGACTTGGTTGGACTACAAAGGGCTGGGAAATCCTCCTTTCTTTTCCAGATACTAGCAGCATTTTGACTTTCCCAAAGTTCTATTCAAAGGTTTTGTCAGTTGGCAGAAGTCCCATCCCTCTGCTGGGAGGGGCTCGCTGGAGGTCTCATGCTTCAGATCCGTGCAGGAGCAACCACGGAACAGGACCGGACCCATTCAGAAACTCGCCGAATGTGGTAGACCTGCAAATATGCTATTTCTGGTCAGCCAACAGGGCAACCCAGAGCAGAGGAACCTCTCATGGGCGTGTAGAGGATGGTTTGTGGTATTTGCACCACTTTTTGCTGCTGCGTTTGCCTCCCTTGCAATGGCTTTATAACATACTCTGCTTTCTAACACAACACAACCAACGTGCTTTAAGTAGGACAAATGATGAATTGCCTGTGCCGCTTAAACACCGGCTGATGATGTGGTAACCTCGGTGAACATGGAAATTCATTATCCTCTTAGGTCTGGCCCAAGAGCAAATACAAATTTATTCAGAATCTGAATCAGATAAATGGCTGATAAATGGGGAAAGAAATAGCTGCCTTCCATAAATGGGAAAGAAAAAAAAAAAAAAAAAAAAAAAACAGAACAAAAAAAAAATGCCAGGGCATGTCTTAGCGAGGAAGTTTATTGCAGGGATTAAGGATTTGCTAGTCTGAAACCTGATAAGGGAAAGAATATACATAATCCTTTTTCACTGAGAAAATTTACATTAATTAGCAATTTAGGTCAGGCTACAGGGAATGTGCAAGAAGGAAGAGAAAATCCCTATCTTTGTCTCTATGCAGTTTTTCCAAATATGTAGTTTTTGGAAACCGTGCTCCTTCTTCTTTCTGGGCTGATACTTTATGGCACTACACACCAGCAGCTTTCCCCATATACAAGCTGAAGAGGCAAACTCATAAACATCATCATGCATGAAGGTGACAGCTCAGCCTGCATCAGAGCTCAAGGCAATGAGCAGCTGACTGGGCTGAAGAATTACCTGAATACCATTTTTAGGATTACAGTAATTTAGTGATACAGAAAGCTCCTGAAATCAGTACTTCCAGCTACCCTCCTGTAGAATATGCTCTCTCTGGTAGATCAGGGGGGGTGTTGCTCCCTGCTCTGCTCTTTTTTCAGGTCTGAAAGCCCATTTCAGGAGCAGAGTTACCTCTTTTTTTTTAAGGTTATTGGGAGCCCACTTAGAAGAAAATAAATGAGAACTGAAGCTGGCTGTACCTTAGGAAAATGCCAGCTTTATAGGGGACGACTGCTGCTTTCCTTAGCTGCTTGGGCCAGTGTCACAAAAATACCTATATTGTAAAGTTGATTTCCAGAGACAGGGATCCTGGCTGGCTGCAAGCGAGATGGAGTTTTGCTGCAGTACCAACTTCTTTCCCACCCCACTTCTGCGTGGAGAGAAGCTGAGCACCCTTGGGTTTTCTTGGCATCAGCCCAGGATGGCCCCAAGTGCTTTTATCAGACTATAACTTAAGTGTCACAGACCAGGCTTTAATGTAATTAAGATGAAGGTGGCCCTATATGTCAGTCAGTGCTATGGACACTCATTGAGCTGACCAATCATTTCCTAAACCTCTGCCTACCAATCCCTTTCCTAAAAAGCCTATTAATAAAACACAAAGGAGCTGATAAATAATATAATATTAATAAAACACATAATAATATAATATTAATATAATAATAATAATATATTAATAAAACACAAATGAGAGCTGATGAGGAACTGTAAGGCCCAAACATTGGATTTCCATAAAGAACTTTGCTTCCCAATGAACCGAGGTGTGCTTTGGGTTGGGATCCCTGTTAATATGGTGCTTGTCAGATAGCATACAGGAAAAGATTCATGAGGCAAAACTGGCAACGTCTGAGCAAGAAAATGTCTGTGAGCCCCTTGTTCAAACCTAAAATGTGAGAGTGTTGTTAAGACTTCAGTATAAGAGCTTGGAATAAAATCAATAAAAAAGAAATAGGGAAGGGATGACAATAGAATGAGAGAAAAGGAAAGTGAGAATCATAGAATGGTTAGAGTTGGAAGGGACCTCAAAGATCATCCAGTTCCAACCCCCCTGCCCTGGGCAGGGACACCTCCCACCAGACCAGGTTGCTCCAAGCCCCATCCAGCCTGGCCTTGAACCCCTCCAGGGATGGGGCAGCCACAGCTTCTCTGGGCAACCTCTTCCAGTGCCTCACCACCCTCACAGCAAAGAATTTCTTCCTAATAGCCAATCTAAATCTCCCCTCTTTCAATTTAAAACCATTACCCTTTGTCGTATCGCTCCACTCTGTGGAGCTGGTTCCTTCCTGTCATAATTATTTTTGTAAGCATACTCTTAGGTTCTATTCTAGGTAATTGATTCCATGTGTCATCACTGTCTTCCTGAGGCACCAAGGACCATATAGATTAGATTGTCCACATTTGCCTCATGAAAGGAAGACCTCAGGCAAGTTTTGCATACTGGCAAATCCAGTTGCATGTTGTCTCATTTTCTGCTGAGCTCTTTAGAATTTGCTCAGTCTTTTGCTGTGGAAATTTTAGTTTTGTACACATAAGGCTTTTTCTCCAGTGCTGTACACCGTTCTCCCCCTGGAAAATGCAGACCACAGAATTCATCTGAAGATTTACTTCCTGTCTCAGCTCTCAGCTCAGTCCTTCTGAGAAACAGACTTTTTTTTTCCCTCTCTTTTTTTTTTTTTTTTTTTTTTTCAATTTCAGTATCTGACAGGATTTTTGCACACCCACTCACAGCCATCCTACCCCTTTCAGATCCTCCTTATCCACCATCACTAATGAAATAGAGGTGGGGGGAGGTTCCTTTGAGAGTCTATTCTGGCTCGCTCCTTTCAAGATCAGATTAGGTTTTACTTGAGCTCGAATAGCCCAAATAACCAGGAGTTCGAGCTCTCTTCATTACGTGCCTTCAGAGTTGAGCACGGCTTGTCTTTGGGGAAGGTCCAGCCATGAGATGTCTGAGTCTTCTGCCAAGTGCATATTAACACCATTTTAAAGGCTACAGACACCAAAGTTAAATTCTTAGAGCAATCCTACCCCAAACACGATGACATCACTGCTGTCATAACTCAGCTCAGAGCCCACAGTATCATTTACCCTCAGTCTGAGCATCCAAATTGTCTGAAAAACATCATGATGCAAGAACCTGCCAGCAAGAAGGACAGTGCAAAGGGACACCCTTGGCTGTGTGGGAGGAGGCGATGCAAACTGAGATCTTGAGACAGCAGACAGTTGCACCTGCTGAAAAATCAGTCTGGTTCCTCCACCAAATGGGGAGAGGGATAAATATGATCTGCAGGGTGAGGGAAGGGCTAAGAACTTGGAGCATCTTAGTGTATATGTTACCGTATCAACTAATTAGAGGCATCGTTTTGATGAGGGTTACAAGCTCGGGGAGGGTGTCAAGGATTGTGTCCATGGAGAAAAGAATTAGGGAATTGGAAGCTTACATGCTTCTAACAATTTGACTGATGTATAGGAGAAAACAGAAGGACAGCAACCACCTCTGCAGAAAAACGTGTAAATGGAGATGCTAAAGCAATGGAAAAACAAGCAAGCTCTAAAACCACAAAAGAACCTTACAAAATCAAATCAATAACACAGAAGGTTTTTTCTAAGTACCATGTTATCATGAAATAATTGTTAGTGGTTGCCATTTACTACAGTTGCTTTTACAGCAAGATGATTAAATATTGAGAGGAAGAAAACAATGAACAGCTCTGAGAGCAATAAATTGTAGTGTTTATTGAAGATTCTGCAGCGACAGGTTTCCAAATCCATTTACAAGCAATTAACCAAGTCTCAGAATATCCCAATGAGGTAGAAAAATCATTCCCATTTCACAGGGAAGTGGACAGAGAGAAAATAGATAGCTAAGTCTGTCAGACAAGTCATTATAAAAGACAGAAGTTGCTGATTTTTCCTGACCTTTGCTGTAACTTTCTCTCAATAAAAAAAAAAAAATCATCGAATCATAGAATGGTTAGAGTTGGAAGGGACCTCAAAGATCACCCAGTTCCAACCCCCTGCCCTGGGCAGAGACACCTCCCACCACACCAGGTTGCTCCAAGCCCCATCCAGCCTGGCCTTGAACCCCTCCAGGGATGGGGCAGCCACAGCTTCTCTGAGCAACCTGTTCCAGTGCCTCANTGTTAGAATAAGGTATTATATTCCAACAAATAAGATATTTCCTTTTCTTGAAAGAGCAGCAATCATCTGCTAGGGTTTGCTGTGGCTGGAAGTTATCCAGGGGTTTTAAGCAGGTTAATGACACGGGCGCTCAAATAATTTTTCTTTTTCTCAAACAGTCAGGTGAAATGCCTGATACAGTCTTGCTCATGTGACAGTGGCACCAGAAGATGCTAGGTACTGTTAGGCTTCAAAAGCTCTTATTGCCAGTCTACTCGGCTCATTAAGAAATTGCTGAAGAATAATGCTAGGTACTGTTAGGCTTCAAAAGCTCTTATTGCCAGTCTACTCGGCTCATTAAGAAATTGCTGAAGAATAAAAGCATGACAAATAGAGTTTCTTCCTGCCCTGCAAAGTCAAGAGTGCCAAGGGGCATAAGTGTGTTGTGGCATGGCAAAAACATGTTTCCATACCACGACACATCAGGAAATGACTGAAGAGATGAGAGCCTGAGACTGAAACCCACTGGAGTACTGCGTCCAGTTTTGCCCCCTCCCCCCCGAATTCAAGGACAGGGAACTACAGGAGAGAGTCTAGCAGAGGCTACAAAGAGGATTGGAGCAGCTCTTTGATAAGGAAAGGCTGAGACACCTGGGGCTGCTTAGCCCGGAGAAGACTGAGAGGGGATGTCATCAGTGCTTACCACTATCTGAAGGGTGGGTGTCAAGAGGATGGAGCAAGGCTCTTCCCAGTGGTGCCCAGTGACAGGACAAGGGGCAATGGGCACAAGTTGGAACATAGGAAGGCTGGGACCTTTCCAGGTGGAATTTTTAAGGGGCTACCTTGCCCTAATACTGGCTGCTAAAGAGGCACTCAGGAGAACAGCCTTCTCATGGCATCTTTTACTCTGGTGTAGTGTTTGACTCCGGGAAGCCACCTCGGTGATCCTGACAGGCATCCTTCAGCCACATCTCTAGATTGCAAGCTCTTTGGGGCAAAGAAAGAGAGACTGAGTTTCTACGCCACCTGAAAAAGTCAAGTTGAGTTTTCATGAATAAAAATAATATAGCGAAAGTCACTGGCTATTGATACTATCAAGATTATTTTTTATATGGCTGAATGGGAGAGAGTTGGGGATTTTTGTTACTACAGATGGGAAAAATACCTTTTACTTTATCCTGATCTTTTTTTATTAGGTATTTGCTAGACTGTCTTGTTATGCATGCTTTTTACTTGGGGTAGTTGAAGGTCTTCAAGTGTATAGAAGGAATAAGTTAAAAAGGTTTTTAAGCCAAATGCTTGAATTGCAGGTCAGCAATAAAAATTGTAGACAAGCTGCAAAAAATTTCGCCCAAGAACAGGTCATTAAAATGGCTTGAAATTACTTCCATTTTAACTAATTACAGACTAGTTAATTCAGCCTGGAGAAGAGGAGGCTCCGGGGAGACCTAATCGTAGCCTTTCAGTACGTAAAGGGGGCTACAGGAAGGCTGGGGAGGGGCTGTTCACAAAGACCTGCTGTGATAGGACGAGGGGCAATGGACTGAAGTTGGAGAAGGGTAGATTTAAGTTGAATATTAGAAAAAATTTCTTTACACTGAGGGTGGTTGAGCACTGGAACAGGTTGCCCAGGGAGGTGGTTGAGGCCCCTTCCTTGGAGATATTCAAGGAGAGGCTTGATGAAGCCCTGGGCAACCTGGTCTAGTTGGGGGTGTCCCTGCAACTGCAGGGAGGTTGGATGGCCTGGAGGATTCTATGATTCTATGATTAGTGAAAAATATATATAGTTCCTTCAGTATCTTTTGCTTTCTTAAGATATCCCTGCATTTCTCTGATGAAAGACTGCTAAACTTTAAGTAGGTCAGAATTTTATTAATGATAATTTATTTCTTGCTTTATTAATGAGATTTTTGAAGGAGATCGTCATTGTTTGACATGTTTGACATTGTTTGACCAAACTTTGCACCCCTCGTTCCTAAAAGAGGTCAACTTGAAGGGGCGCTCCTTACAACAACAGCCATTGTAACGTCAACTTTTCTGGTTGGAGGGTTGGATTAAAACCTCTGCGTTACAGGAACAAAAACCACTGTGGGAATCCTCTATGTGAAACCTTTCTGACTAACTGCTCAGCTGTGACGCAAAGAAAAACTGTAAGAAAAGGCATCTGAAGGGAAGATAAGGGAAAGTCGTGTTGGAGGAGGACAGCCCATGATATAAAAACCTACAATAAAGTTAACGGCTCTGCTGCTGCTGGAGCTCTGTAGTTGGGAGAGTGCCCGGTATTAGGAACTTACAACCTGCAGTTAATGATTACAAACTCTGATTCATTTCTTGTTTGAACTCTTGCAAAATTTCCTTCTACTGTTCCCCTATAAGAATCCTTGAAATTTAAACTTTTAACTATGTAAACTTTTTAAATAATAAACGCAACGATGGCGATAATAATTTAGAGCGCAGTGCTCAAAGCGTCATCTCTGCCCCTCAAATACAGTGATATCACTGTGACCTGCCAGGATATATGATCCTTGAAGGACACCTGATCTCCTATTGGGGAAAGCTCCATGAAATCAACAAAAATGTGTCAGATTTTTCTGATCAGACGGTCAGGATTATCACCCATATACTGCTATCGAGAAGAAATGCTGAAATATTTTCCTAACTACTTTTTTAAGCTCACAGTCCTTCATTCTCTTACTTGTTACATCAAACTTGCTGCCTGTCCACATTACCAGGATCTCACCCTATTGCATGGAAACTGGAAAAGGAGCTAGATATTTCTATTTATGTGTGTAAAATGTTCAGGTACAATTATCTTGGTCTGAACTGACTTTGATGAGCAAACTCAGCTGTGCTACATAACTAATTATTCCAAAGTACCAACCAGTTCAGAGCACACGTGGAGCAGAAGAAAGCAATAGGCATAACCTAATCCCTCTGCCAGAAGGATCTTCAGAGACCTCTGTGGGTATTTCATCTCATATTCCACCCTAGGACGCCAAACCAAAGCAATCTTAGATGGGTAGCAGGGCCTTTTCTCCTGATGCCAACAGACTGGAGATGTAGTGAAAAGCACATCCACTGTGGCCCCAAACCATGTGTTCAGTTTGCATCCTGGCTCCCTGGTGTCATCTCTCTTGCCCCATGGACATCCTGTCCCTTTCAACAGTATTATCACCGCCTTTAGCCTGATTTATTGTTTGTCTAGAAAGTCAGTAGACAAAGGTAATTAATAACCAAGGCCTTTTTATTTAGGGCTACTAGATCTTGAGCTCTCAAAAAAACAGAGGAACATAAATGCTACACAATGTTCAGCAGCTCTATGGATGTGCATCCTAATGATCCAGCCTTTGACCGGCGTTGTTAATTGGTCACCAGGCTCATAAAGTCTGACGGAGTAACCGTACTCCCTTCCACATTGAGTAAGGCATGTGGTTGAGCCTGGCATTTTCAGAGAACAAAACAATGCCAGTATTCCCATTGCCTCTCTAAAATCAAGGCTTTTGAAACATCCAGATCTCACGTTTCCATTATCACTTTGTTGTTGAGTTCATCTTTCCTGTTCTGGTTCATTCTTCCTGGCTCTGCTTTGAATAAAACAACCAGTTTCCTCAAAGAAATGGATTTTGCAGAACAACTCTCTGTGTGGTAGGGCAGAAAAACCTCTCCTGCTGTCCTGACACCTGGAGGTCTCCTCTGCCTGTTATCACTGAGCCAAATCCTTGGCTGCATGGAGCATGATGGTAGGTGCAACATCTCCAGCCATCACAGAATTGGGCAATTGTTAGAGTTGGAAGGAACCTCTAGAGATCACTGAGTCCAACTCCCCCGCTAGAGCAGGATTGCCCAGAGCACATCACTCAGGGCTGCATCCAGGCGGGGCTTGAAGGTCTCCAGAGAAGGGGACTCCACACCCTCCCTGGGCAGCCTCTGCCAGGGCTCTGCCACCCTCACCCCAAAGAAGTTTTCCTCATATTGTAATGGAACTTCCCATGTTCCAGCTTGTGTCCGTCGCCCCTTGTCCTGTCACTGGGAACCACTGAGAAGAGTCCAGCTCCATCCTCCTTCAACCCACCCTTCAGATACTTATAAGCATAAGATCTCCCCTCAGCCTTCTCTTCTCCAGGCTCAAGAGTCACAAGTGTGCATGGAGAATGCAAGGTCCACCATCCAGTCTTGGCCAAGAGTTTTCTCCACTTGAGAACAATCATTCAGTGAAAGTGGAATTTATGCATGGCTCATTTTTGAAAAAGGAACCGAACCCACTATAAATCCTCATGCCCTGACCTATAAGAGAAGACTGGCGACAGGTTTGCTAGATTGGGCATAGACCCACCTTTTGGGTCCCCTCAGAGCAACTGAGTAGCACCCTCAGTGCTGTTTTACTGAAGTTCCCCAATTAGTCTGGAGATCTTTTTTCTGCTTTTGCCAAAATATTTCCAGACAAGTTCCCAGCTCACTGAAATTTCCAAAAGGTCCCAAGATCTATACCTAACCATACGTGAACATGTATGTTAACATACAGCATACGGATATATATGTGTGTGTATGTATAAAAGCATATATTGCTTTATCATTGCTTGTCTTCTTGACCCATGAAACAGGGTGAGTTTTGATGCCACACTGTAAGCATTTCTATATTGGGTCTCTCTTTTTATTTGAACAAACCTATAGTCCCAGACAAGATGCTGTGAACAGATGCGTTCTGTGCTACATCACTGCTTGACTCAAAGGAAAAGGGATGCATAAGCCTCTCTTAAAATTCCTTTCTTTATGGTTGTTTGAGGTATAATATTTCATGCAGTGTGTCAGACAAAATCATCTCTTAGCTCAAGGCCTCTAACACCACTAAGACCCTGGGAGAGATGGACAGGCAAGAAGCAACGTGGTCCTCAGGAGGGGACTTAGAGGCTCCATTCATTACCCTGGCCCTGACACTTCACTCCGAGCTCCTGCATTTCAGTTTGACAGCGTCTCCCCAGTGCATAATATCAGGAGTCACCATGGTCTTGGAGGAGAAGGGAGATCTATGTTTTTGATGAGGAGATTGTGAGATTTGATTTGCATTGGCAGTAACATCCACTAGTGCCCGTTCCTTCCTGAGCCCCCCGTTTCCATGTGTACACCCTCCGCCAGCCCCCTCTGAAAGGAACGGGTCTGATGTCAGATTCAAAAGTTTTCTTTATTTTTTATGGCTCCTGTGACACAATTCTGAGTACAGCACTGAGGAAGCAAAGGTGACTGCTCTGGGATATCTTGCCTGAATTAAATAAAGCCTTTCCTTCTCTATTTAAGATTAATTAAGAAATGCTGAAGGGAAAAAAGATCAGAGCTGCTCTGAGATTGTTCATTCCATCCTCCAATTACTCAGTATATACTAAGCCTGAAAGAGCTGTAATTAGATATGAGAAAAGCCTGATGAGATTCTCTTTCTGCAAAGTTCCAAACACGCTGGCAGTTCTCCAGAAGTTAAATATTTAAGTAGATCTTCTTTTCACCAAAGTTCCTCTTTTCCCTCCAAGGCCTGGATCTTCTCCATTCTGTAGACTGTGCACTGAATAGGACCAGACAGAGATGGTGAGGTTGCTTCTTCTCCATCACAAGTTGCTTGAGTCCAACCTTGCACTGTGCTTCATGAAGCTCTTGGAGGAACTTTTGTGAGCTTTAGAAAACCCCAGCAGCTTCTGCACCCAAATATCTTTGCGGATATGTGCTTTAATATGGGATACAGATACCCGTGTTGGGTTTCTCTGAGGTGTAGGTAGGCCACCTCAAAATTAGTCCCCTTGCCCAAGGAGGTTAATTAAAGGCGGGTGTGTTAGCACCCAGGCTTTCCACACTGCCAGCGAGTGGAGCGAGTCACAAGGACTGCAAGGAGACAAGAGTTTGGTGCATTTGCTGCTTTGGAACATGTTGTCTTTAGGAAGAACGTGGACCTGTTGGAAGGGGTCCAGAGGAGGCCACAAAAGTGATCAGAGGGCTGGAGCACTTTTTCTGTGAAGACAGGCTGAGAGGGTTGGGGTTGTTCAGACTGGAGAAGAGAAGGCTGCAGGGAGATCTTACAAAGTCCTTCCAGTCCCTAAAGGGGCTACAGAAGAGATAGGGAAGGAGTCTTGATCAGGGAGTGGAGTGTTAGAATGAAGGGTAATGATTTTAAACTGAATCAGGGGAGATTTAGATTAGATACAGGAATACTTTACTGTGAGGGTGGTGAGGCACTGGAAGAGGTTGCCCAGAGAAGCTGTGGCTGCCCCATCCCTGGAGGGGTTCAAGGCCAGGCTGGATGGGGCTTGGAGCAACCTGGTGTGGTGGGAGGTGTCCCTGCCCAGGGCAGGCGGGGTTGGAACTGGATGACCTTTAAGATCTCTTCTAACCTGAACCATTCTCTGAAACTATAAAAGAAGTCACTGAGCCAGTCCACAACATTAGGCTGTGGTCTGATTTCCCTTTTTTCATGATCACGTTACTAGAAAAACTATTCAGTCCATTTAAAAGTCTGGCTAACTTGTCTGTCTCAGGCATTTCCTCCTACTTCCCTTCTTCAGTTTCTGTTTGCTTTAAATGAAGGCAATTCTTGAAGCAAAGCAGTACCTCTGTCTCTATTTCACTTATTCTTTGACACATTAATTTACATTGGTGAGTAGGAGACCTGTAAAATGGTTTCATGCCAAACTGAAACCTCGTAGATCCTCCTACCTGCAGGGTATTTTCAACAGTAGATACTTTTCCCTGATATCATAGTTATTGTTTAACTGGAACCGCCTCGAACCCTTGAAAAATGTTGGCTTGCTCAGAGGAAAAATGCATTAGCTTCCAATGGCTTTTACCCGAAATGACTTCAGAGGGTTTTTGGTTTGGGGTTTTTTTTTGGTTGGTTTTGGGTTTTTTTGTTGGGTTTTTTTTTTTTTTTTTTTTTTTTTGAAAAAGAAACCCNTTTTGGCAAAAGAAAACCCCCACACAACCAAGCATGTGGAATCAGAGACTCCAAACAAGCTGCTTCAGTCACGGGCTTCCCAAAACCAACAGCCTTCACATGTGGGAGACTCCAGCCCTAAAGCCGATGAGTCAGCGTCGGTGATTTACACTTCAGCTTGTGTTTCTAAAACAGAGGGGTTTATTGCCGTCGTCTTGTAATAACGTGAAGCCCATGAAAAAAAAATGCCGGGCAGTATGTTTCTTGAGTGTGTGAGCATGCCCCTGGAAAAATACTAAGCCAAGAAGGGGAATAATGTAAATGGCAGAAAGAAAGCCCCTCTTGTTTCCACACTTCTCCAATGTGCCTGGTTTTGCATCCGTTACTATGTTTTCCACAGCTAAACTTTGATTTCTTTTGTACATCTGAGTGTTTCTGACTGGCAGCCTGAAAACTTGGCTTTACTCTGATTAACGTTACTTTTTCGCTGTACGTTGCCCTTTTTTCAGACCGTATTTCTCAAGCTGTGTTAAAACACGAGCAAAAGCAACACGTGGAACAACTTATTGAGATGCCAGGCAGGTTTGGCAGGTGCAGGAGAAATTGCTTGGTTTCACAAATTGAAACAGCTGCAGTTTTATAGGTGATGAAATTGCAGTGGGAGGGGGGTTCGCATTTGTGAATTCATCTTGTGTTTGCTGTTTTGTTTTTGAAGCACTGAGTCATTTCCCGCTTTTCAAGGGGGACTCTACGACCCATTCCTCAAATGAATGAGGCATCCAGCCACCCCAGAGCGAGGAGAAGCTTGGTAAAATTTCAAACAAATTTCAGGGTAGGCTGAAATGTAACTAGAAAATAATAGTTTTCTCCTCATGGGACTATAAATAAATGTTACTTGCAGCTTTGGGAGGAAGAAATGCCATAAATGTTAGGTCCACCTTTCAGCTAGAATGAGATAGATTTCACTGTATCTCTTAAGAGAATATCATGCAGAGAAAGTTTTGAATCATTGACCAACAAATGTTCACCTCATAAGAGTCTCTTGTACTAGAGTTTTACTTTCACTCCGTGCAGCTGCTACAGGAAGATGGATGTTTTCTTTGCAAATGATTCAGAACCTTGTGCTTCCCTGCAGCGACAGGGCGTGTATCAAATGATGCCGCTCCCCCCAAGTTCATTTTTACCAACCTTGCTGGGAAAAATATAAGATGAAAAATCAAGGAAAGATCTTAAAAGAGTTGATCACATTTGGCACTGGGTTAATTTGTCAAAACACTAGAATTATAAAGTCTTCTCTTTGCTTAAATCCCTGTTGAAGATGGTTGTTTAAGATACAAGTTCTCGTGTATCTCAGAATAATGCTGACTTTTAAATCCCAATTGAAATATATCAGTGTCTCCATACATGTCTCGGTTGGGATGCCGTTTAAAAATGGCTCATTTGAATGGTCAGGACTTCTTGTTTCTCCTCAAACAGTATTGTTAGCAACTTAACAGCAGAGGCTAATTGTCCAGGAGAAAAAAATAGGAAGAGAAATGGTGGATATTCTCCTGGAAGACGTGCCTTTGAGCAAGCACATCTCATTTGACTCAGGAATGGAAGAACAAAGGTATTTCCCTTGTCGGTGTTACACAGAGCTCTGCTAGATGAGAGGATCACCCCAGAGCTCCTGAGTGCTCAAGGGGGGCTCCTGACAGTCTGTGCCACCCCGCTATGGCCCTGCCAGGCCACACTGCAGGTAGGATCTCATGGGCTGCTGAAGTCCTCGTTGCCAGGTCCCAGCTCTGCCTTGCCTTGCAAAGGAGGTGACCCATGAAAAAAACACTGTCATAGAATCATGGAATCATAGAATTGCTGAGGTTGGAAGAGACATCTAAGATCATTGAGTCCAACCATCAACGCAACACTGACAAAAACCATCACTAAACCATCTCTAAAAGCATCATGTCTGTTCATCTTTTAAATACCTCCAGGGATGGTGACTCCACCGCTTCCCTGGGCAGCCTGTTTCAATGCTTGATAATCATTTGAGTGTAAAAATGTTTCCTAATAACTCACCTGGAGCAGCTCCAGGAGAGCTGCAGCTTTCTGAAGTGTATGGTCTGCCTCACAGCTCTGTGAATGTTTCAATACGTCTGTCTCTCAGGGCCAGGCACCCTAAATCAGCTCATCTAATGGTCCTGGCTCCCTAAAAGATCAATAAGAAACTAAGACAATATGCAATACTATATAACAAATTACAAGGGTCACAGAATCATAGAATTGTGGAATGGTTAGAGTTGGAAGGGACCTTGAAGATCATCCAGTTCCAACCCCCCTGCCATGCGCAGGGACACCTCCCACCACACCAGGTTGCCCAAAGCTCCATTCTTCTGATCACCTTCTCCAAAATCAAAAAGAGGTTAGTTGAAGTACAGTATCGGGCTTAAATTAGGAAAAGTTGCTTGTTTTAGGCCACACAAAGCGTGCTTCGCTGCTTTGAATGGTGTGAAGCCTTTGACTGAGCAGCTCAGGATGATTGAGATGGATGGGTCCTGGTGCTGTATCCAGCATCCGTTGTGTTCTGCCGCTGCAGCCATTACTCTCGTACTGCAGCAAAGCTTTATAACGCTGTGATATTTCAGCCCGGACCTCCTGAAGGATGCAAACTTATTATTGCATCAGAAAAACTGGAAGGGAGGAAAAGTACAGTGAGATACCTTGGGTTTGCTTGGGCTATTTTTCATTCAGCTGCCTTTGCAGCCCATCCCCATCCCCATCCAACGTGCACTCCTTGGCTCCCGTGTCCAGCTCAGATGCTCACAGTAGCTTGCAGACCACTTTGAGCATTTGACTGACAGACGTGGGATTTGATGTTTATCAGAGCGGGAGTTAAAATAAACGTTGCCTCGGTTTACTGACAATTAACTTTGCTCACATAAAATAGAGAGCAGACAAGAAAAGGTACAAGTGAGCAGCCTTGGATTATTTGGATAGGATTTGCCATTGTATTGTCTGTGTTGTTTTTATTTGACCTAGATGAAAAGCATTTTTAACTTGGTAGCCTGGAAAGATTAGACTTGCACATACACAATAAACCCTATTTTGTTTTGTTTTCCTCTTTGACATAATACGCAGAGAGAGGGTGTTTATACACCAGCTTGGACAATGAATCTATTGTCTCATCTCCTGTAGAAACAAGTGCCATCAGGGCTTACAATTGATCCTAGAGCTCTTACCTGATTCCAACACATCAGTTATTTATTTATTCACAGAGAAAAGAACCTCATGAGACCAACCATTGTTATCAAAGACAACACGGGAGGAAGGAAGAGAGGAAAACCTTAAGTGGTGCCTGTTCAGCTGTTTAGAATTTTTTGTATGCCACTTTTCAAACAAATCAGCCAGTCGATAAGAGGACACAACAAAAGGTAATTTAGCTATCAATGTGAGACGTGGCTTTTACAGATTTCTCCTGCACTATTAGAGTGGGCAAAAGCTTTCCCAGTGAGTAAAACAGGAAAATCATAGAATCATAGAATGGTTACAATTGGAAGGAACCTTAAAGATCATCCGGTTCCAACCCCCCTGCCATGGGCAGGGACACCTCCCACCACACCAGGTTGCTCCAAGCCCCATCCAGCCTGGCCTTGAACCCCTCCAGGGATGGGGCAGCCACAGCTTCTCTGGGCAACCTCTTCCAGTGCCTCACCACCCTCACAGCAAAGAAGTTCTTCCTAATATCCAATCTAAATCTCCCCTCTTCCAGTTTAAAACTATTACCCCTTGTCCTATCACTGTGCTTCCTGACAAAGAGTCCCTCTCCTGCTCTCCTGTAGGCTCTCTTCAGATACTGGAAGGCTGCAATAAGGTCTTCCCAGAATCCTTTCTTCTCCAGGCTGAACAGCCCCAGCTCCCTCAGCCTGTCCTCATAGCAGAGGGGCTCCAGCCCTCTAATCATCTTTGTGGCCCTCCGCTGGACCTGTTCCAACAGTTCCATATCCAAATCAGCCAGGCAGTTGTCTGTGTGCTCATCAAGCCCTCCTTAGGTATTACTGGTGTGCCTGTTTTCTGCTGCTCTTCATGCCTTGACTTTCGTGGATGCAACTGGTCCAGGTGCAATATTTAAATACGTGCTTAGAGGATTCCAAATTCAAGTAATTTTGTTTTGGTACCCACCATCTTTTGGGTTGACTGCCTGACTGCAGTCACATGTTGACATTTTTTTAAGAATCTTGCCTTTGCTGACTTGCTGCTGTGGCCCGGAAACTTGTCATTCACACTTAAAATCACAAAAATGGGCCTTATTTACTTGAAGTGTTAACACTGCAACTGATGACGACAACAAATATTGCAACATTTACTATGTTTCCTCTTAGAATCACTTGATTTAGGCCAGATGCTGTTATGGCAAGTTAAATACTTGGATGTGGGAAAGAGAGACAGTTTGTGTGTTTGAACAGCTATAAAGTACTGATTGAAAAATATGACAAAAGCCTTGAGATGCTCGCCACTACACCAGGAACCTGAGCAGAGATGTGGCAGCTGGAGCTGCATTCCGATGGCTTGAAGAACATCGTCATTCCTTGTACCCCTTCACCCCGAGCTCTGGCTGATTCGCTCTTCCAATGGTCTCCTGCGGTGCATTAAAAAGAGCATGGCCAGCAGGTCAAGGGACGTCATCCTCCCCCCCAGCTCTGCCCTGGTGAGGCCACATCTGGAGTCCCATGTCCAACTCTGGGCCCCCCAGTACAAGCAAGAAAAGGAAAGGGCAGTGGCAGAGGCTGCAAAATTTGTAGCAGAGGCTACAAAATTGATCAAGAGAATGGAGCACCTTTCTGATGAGGATAGGCTGAGAAACCTCGGGTTGTTTAGGCTGAAGAATAGTAAGAGTGAACCTCATCAATGCTTACAAATATCTAAGGGGCTCAGTATTGGGAGGATGGGGCCAGGCACTTCTCAGTGGTGCCTGGTGACAGGACAAGAGGCAAAGGACACGAACATAGGAAATTCCATCTAAACATGAGGAAGAACTTCTTTCCTGTGAGGGTGGCAGAGCCCTGAAACAGGGTGCTCAGAGAGGTGGTGGAGTCTCCATCTCTGAAGACATTCCAAACCCACCTGGACACATTCCTGTGCAACCTGCTGCAGGTGGACCTGCTTTTTCAGTGGGGTCGGAGTAGGTGATCTCCAGAGGTCTCTTCCAATCCCATATCATTCTGTGATTCCCTGGGTGTCACTCTCATGCAGGTCACTTTTTTCCTGGGACACCTGGAGGATTGAAGTCTCCATGAATCCATGACATGTTCATCCAGGCCCAGTTGGAAACAATGGGCTCTGTTATTTGGCCTCAGCCTGGTGTTTTTTCTCATGAGCAGCTTCTTTGCTTGTAGAGAAAACTCCAAAAGATGACTATGCAGCAAGTTGCCCTTCACTCTCCCTTTTTAAAATAAAATGTGATTATTAATCAAGAAAGTGATGTGTCTCAGGGCTCTGGAGGGGAAAAAAAAATAGCTTGAGGTGATTTGACAAACTGGTTCTTATGCTGTGCTGCATTTCCCATGGGACGCGACAAATTAAATGTTGAAGCCAGCTAGAGAGTAGTGATATATCTCAGTCCGAGCATTAATCAGCCTGCCTCTCATTTACCACTTTCCATTTAAGTAGATGACTGTATACAGTTTGAACAATGGAGCTTTTCATTTCGTAATCTGCCTAATTGTAATTTAAATAGGTTTCCTGACAGTCGCCCTTAAGGCTGCGGGGAGATGATTCCAAGGGCTCCTGCGTCCACCGGGGGTCTACATAATGGATGAAAATTCAAATCCCGATCCGAGGTGCAATTAGATAAAGGCAGGAAAAGGAAAGGAGGGATCGGATGAACTGGAATCGGAGAAGGAGAAAAGCACATTCGATATCACTGGGAGGCAGAGCTGAAACACGCACACACACACGCACTGACCTAGATCACGGTCCAGGCATTTGATACTGTCTGGTCGGGAAATGAATATCCAGAGACTCCACAATGCAACATGTAGAGTAAATAGGAGTTGACTCAGAGCCATAAAAACCCCTGAACTGAGGCAAAGAGGAACGTTCAGGAAGAAGGGAAATTTGACAGCAGAAGAGTTTGAGCACACAGAGAGCTTTACTCCAAAAAATAGGGGAGAAGCAGCCTGCCCAAAGAAAAACCTGCTGGATTTTCTCATATGGTTGCATGAGCATGAGCTGTCAGATTAAATGTGATACTGCTGGGCTGACAGGTGTGATGTTTCACTGAGAACTGGCTGATAACTCTGGACCACCAAGCAGACTTCCACAGTTCCCCTTGAGCCATCCCAGCATTTGGTCTGCCCTCAGTCTTGAGCACGTGTTTGAAATTTGAGATATCTAATGGCCTATCACATTTGTCTACAAAGTTACGCCCTCCTTCTCACACATTAATATTTACTGCTCTGGAATGTGGATCTTCACATTTTATTGCTAAATCAGTAGTTTTCACTAGGGACCTGGACTTAATGCAATAAGATTACTCTCACATCCAGAAAGCTCCTAATCCTACAAGATCCCTGGGTAAGATCCTCTTTCCTTTCCAGTGTTTGCAGCATTCTGTGTCCAGTTCTGGGCTCCCCAGTTTAAGAAGGACAGGAAACTGCTGGAGAGGGTACAGCAAAGGGCTACAAAGATGACAAAGGTCCTAGAACATCTCTCTGATGAGGAAAGGCTGAGTGACATGGGTCGCTTTAGTCTGGAGGAGAGAAGACTGAAGGGGGATCTGATCAACACCTATAAATACTTAAAGGGTGGGTGTCAGGAGGATGGGGTCAGTCTTTTTTCAGTGGTGCCTGGTGACAGGACAAGAGGAAATCACCACCAACTTGAACAAAAGAATTTCCATCTATACACAAGGAGGAACTTCTTCGCTTTGAGGGAGGCAGAGCCCTGGAACAGGGTGCTCAGGGAGGTGGTGGAGTCTGCCTCTGGAGACATGCAAAACCCTCCTGGGCATGTTCCTGTGCAACCTGCTGTAGGTGGACCTGCTTTGTCAGGGGGGTTGGACTAGATGATTTCCAGAGATCCCTTCCAAACCCATTTCATTCTGTGATTCTTGAGAGCCAAGCCTTCAACTGGAAAGCCAGCAAACAACCTCAGTGTCTTGAGGAACATGAGGTTTTCCAGAGTCTCCAACACTGGGCAGACACCTCAACACAGGTCACTGGTGCCATTGGCACCTGCTTCTCCTCAACAAGAGCCACATCTGCATCAGTGGTGGCCCCCAGTGACCAGACTGGTGTTTCTCTCCTGGAAAATATTGCTCATGATTAGAGTGCTGAGGACTGGCTTAGGAACACCTGATTAAAGTATAAAATCTGCTGAGTCGACTGATGCCATTGACAACTGAGCCATATGAAATTAAAAGCCGTATCTGTTTGCTATTACATAAGAGGAAAAGCCAGGAATGGAAAAAAACCCTGGAACTTGGCAAATCTCATTTAATCACATCTGGCAATTTTCTAGTCTGAGTGATTATCACTGTTGGATATCATGTTTTTAGAAAGTAAAGCAAACAAAGAAAGCAGAGCAACCCAGAGCTGGAAAATAAAGAGACTTTAAATAAAAAAAACCTTGTGGACCTTTCAGTAATATCATAGGCCATCCTTGGGAAAGCAACATTTAAAGTTATTCTCTGAGAACAGACACATTTCATTTCAGTTTAAGATTAGTGACAGATGGCTACTTACTAGAAGGTTGTACAACACTCCTTTGAACTCAATTATCTTGAAAGAAAGGGCAAAATTGTCACCAACTTTGTTTGTGGTCATTGCAAGAAACCGGAGAAATACCAAACAGCTTTGAGTGGCTGCCAAGGCCCCTTGTTGGTCCAAGAAAACCAGAAAGACAGAACATTCCTAAAAGGTGACAGATGCAACAAAGAGGTGCGCTTAAGTTTAATCCTGGTCATGAAGGTCATTGAGTGTGAAGTTGGCTGAGTTTGTCACGTCCATCTGCACAGGTTGTACCTTTAAAGAGTCAGTGTGGGAACAGTGAATCTCATAAAGACATCTATAACTTAACCAGAAACTGCTCCACAAGGGCCACGAAGATGAGCAGAGGGAGGGAGCACCTCTCCTATGAAGACAGGCTGAGGGAGCTGGGGCTGTTCTGCCTGGAGAAGAGAAGGCTTCGGGGAGACCTTAGAGCAGTCTTCCAGGATCTGAAGGGAGCTCCAGGAGAGCTGGAGAGGGACTCTAGGTCAGGAAGCGGAGCCATAAGACAAGGGGTAATGGTTTTAAACTCGAAGAAGGGAGGTTTAGATTGGATATTAGGGAGAAATTCTTTGCTGTGAGGGTGGTGAGGCACTGGAAGAGGTTGCCCAGAGAAGCTGTGGCTGCCCCATCCCTGGGGGGGTTCAAGGCCAGGCTGGATGGGGCTTGGAGCAACCTGGAGTGGTGGGAGGTGTCCCTGCCAGGGGGGTTGGAAGTGGATGATCTTTGAGGTCCCTTCCAACTGTAACCACTCTATGATTCTATGATTCTAAGTGCAGAGTGGAAGCAATTTCTAGCAGATATGAGTTGTTGATGAGAAAAAGGCATAAAGAAACTAGAGTCATGATGGGGCAAGGGAAACTGGGAGCTGTTTCTGTTCTGGTTGGTCTGATTTGAATTATTTCAGACAGACTTAAAGAGTCTGCTGCTTATACTCAGTAATGGTGGGGGAAGTTGCCTGGGGAGTTTGAAAAGCCACTCTTTAGAAGAGAAAGTATGGAAATATTCAGAAGCAGTTCAGAACAGAATTGCTTCCTGCAGCTCAGAGCAGCCTCTCATTTATTTACTTGTAGATGGACATCATGGTAAGAATAAATAAAATTAAAGGAAAAAAAACCAAACAACCAAACAAACCAAGGTATTTTAATAATCCAATGCTCCTTACATCGTGATGAAGAATGATGCACTGAGCACTGTGGTATTTGAACATCATACCATTCCCTAAATAACAAGCTATCATCTGCCCCTTGTTAATCTGTCTTTGTCAGTCAGGGAAGAAACTGTAAGAATCTTCTTCAAAAGAGTTTTTTCTTTTATTTTTATTTTTATTTGTGTGTGTGTGTGTGTGTGTGCAATTCAGTGGTCCAGTTTTCTTAGTGGAAGTCAATTCAAAAGTAATGAAGCTTTGAATTTAGAAATTTTTGGTGACATTTAAGGTTGAGCAGAGCCTGCACTTGGCTACTATAAATGTAAATATTAAATACTCAAAACTCTTTTAAGTCTATTAAGGTTAAAGGTAGAGAAAAAACTATGGAGTAGGCTCACAATTCAATGACTAATATATAGACATAGCATTTCAATAAATTTAACTGAGTCACTCTGAAAAGTAATATGTAACCTACAAATGTCAATAGAAACCCGAGACCTGCAGCGCAGAACCCAGGGAAGTTGTTTTTCTTCAGAAGTCCCCTCTTGGCCTCGCTGCCACGAAGGTGCTGCCAATTCACACTTCCAGCTTCAAATCAAGATTTTCAATGCTTTTGGATGGGGATACATGCTGAAAGTCAGTGGTGAAGCGTTTCATTTCCCACTCAGGGCGCTGGGGACAATTCCCACCTTCTTCTGTGCATGTTACTCTGCCTCATCTATGAATTTCAAAAGGCAAATGCAGGGTTTGTCTGCAGAGGGATACTAAGAGTCTGAATTAGCTGAAGATGTAAAATTGGAGGAAATCAGTTAAATGTCATTAAAGTCCTCCCAGACCTTCCGATTCAGAATAAAACCTGAGTTTTTAATGCAGACAAATGAAGCAAGCAGCAACAGACTGAGTTAAACCCATTTTAATTCCGAACCCAGCCATCCACACAAGACTTGACTGTGGATTGATTTCATTTGTGCTTGGGCCAAGGGATGGGAACGCAGATGCATAGGTAAGCTCTAGGAATAAGGAGCAGGTAGCACCTCGCCAACCCAGGGACGGTGTCAGCCCCTGCTGGGCTCCCCTCGAGTGGCCACCGGGAAGGTCCAGGGCGAGCGGACAAGGGGCACAGAGCCCCGCTCGGCGCCTCCGTCACAGGCAAAGGCTTCAGAAAGTAAGAAAAACAACTTCTCCGGGCTCAGCTTATGCAGTGCTCGGGTTTCTATTGACGTTTTGTAGACGGTATATTACTTTCCGGAGTGACTCAGTCAAGTTTATTGAAATGTTATGTGCATTTCCCTGAGTCAGCACGGGCCGAGCAGACGTGGCTGGGTGTATGATGTATATGAACCCAAATTTTGCCTGATGGCAATGAAGGTGAACTAGAATCGCTTTAATCCTTTTCTCTTCCAGTGCGTTTGAACTGTGGACGTGCTGCCTTATTCTTTACTGGTTTAAGAAAAAATAGTATCTTGCTAGTCCACTCAGTCTCAAAGCTGGATGCTCCTGAAATTTTCCCACCTTTGCTTCTCCCAAACCCTGTTGAGTTGAACAGAACAGCAATATGACCACCCCGATGTCCACAATCTTCTTTTTCATCTCTCAGCCCATGTGTAACGTATAAATAATACGGGCATATCATGTGAAAGCATCGGTTCACTCTGACGTTTTTAAGCAGCGAAAAGTCATTCAGAGAAAAAGCTGCTTTAACCTGAGCTAAAACTAAGGCTCAGCCTCCAACGAGCAGTAAGTGGTAAGAAAAAACTGTTTAGGATTCACCCCGAACTGAGGGACAGCTTGCTGATGCTAAAGCCAGAAGATGCCACCTGCACTTGAGCTTCATGAAATGCGTGTCCTGTTCCTTTCTCTCATCGTTACCATTTGCACAAGTTAAAGCACTGGTGGCTGATTTTTAATTTATGACCACTATGCTGCTGAATGTATATTTAATTGACATTAAAAGGTACAGCTACAAGATCCATTTGATATAGACAGGTTTGGCTGTATCGGTAGTACCCAGCTCGCATTTTGAATGCTTCTTAACACATAGGCAGGCTTGAGAGCTGCCAGTAGAAACACAAGGCAGTGAAAAACTGGGTAAAGCTATGACATAACTTAATGGTTAACTGTTTTACTGTAAATGCCCTGAATTTGAAAGAATAAAACCAAACATTATTGGCTCCTAATGAAATTTCAGGCTCAGATCTGCATTTGAATTCCTGTCCGAGTTGATGCTGTCTGCAATCGAGCCGTCTCGAGCCAAAGATTGAATTTGTAAGGCAAACTGAATCTGCAGCTCATTGCAGCCCAGGCCCTCTCTGCTGTCAGCTTGGCTCTTCTTTCATCCACACTTTTCCACACTATGTGCACTCTAAATGATGTGACTGTAGATGCAGGACATCAAGGAAGAAAGGCAGAACCAGGTCAGAAACCACTTAACCGATCACCAAGCCTAACTTCAAAAGGACAAAATGCATAGTTCTTTACTCAGAAAGGGAATCTCAGAAGAGATTCTCCTCTCAGAGTCACGTTTTAAATACATTGCACGTTTCCCGTAATAAAACTACACTGGAAAATGAAGCAGGTTTGATTGTTGGTTTTTTTTTTTTTTTCACAAGGAACATAATTATTCTTTTCAACATACCAAGTTCTGGAATTAGATCAAGACACACAGCCATGAATTTACTTGGGGAGACTAATATATTTAATGATGTGCTTAACAATCATAGAATCAATTATGCTTGGCAAAAATAAAAGGGCTTAAAATCTGCCAGAGTCAAAAGATCAGTTTCAAAATGTGTTTATTGAAATGAAATCTGAAAAAAAGAACCCCGCCCCCTGCAACTTCAGCCCATCAGCCTGAAGCGAAAACAGTCTGGATGAGGAAAATGGTGAGCCAACAATCTCTCTGCACGAGCAGGGAATTTAGGGATTATAAAAGCAGAGGAGTTTTATGGAAAACATACGTTGGTTTTAACATCCTGGAAAAAATTATTCCACCGAACTTTAGGCACTTGTGTTTCAATTCTGCAAAATTTGTTACAAAATCATGCAGGCACGGCACCTGCCAGCCACGGCATCCCAGAGCTATAGAATCACAGCATCATAGAGTTGACTAGGTTGGAAGGGACTTTTCAGATCATCTAGTCCAACCATCAACCTAACTATGATTAAAATAAAATCATCACTAAACCCAAAGTGAGCAAAAGGGGGACTGATGTGGTAGGGATGCTCCAGAGCATGGAAGTAGGGGCTAATATCAACCACCTGAACCGGTGTTGCTAAAAAATGCAACCGGGGAATGCAGCGGAGAAGCGGCTCATTTGCCCACAGAAGGACATCTATTTGCTTGGTTTCCATAGAGAGGGAGGAGAAGCTTTCCTAACGTTGAGATTTCCGGCAGGTCAGCACAGCAGGGAGATTGCGGGTGCGTCACTCACGGAGGAGTCACCGGCAGAAGGCTGGTTGGATACGTTTCATTCTGTTTGTTTACCATACACGATCCTGGTAACCAGTTCCACCGTTAATCAAACGCTTGGCATCGCGCTCGTGACTAATGTCATGTAAAATGTTTATTTTCCTGATGTAAAGCATCCTCTAAAGGCAAACATCATCTCCTAATGAAGCATGGAGATGCTGAAGCCAAGTGTTTTTTATGGCTTCCTCTGTGGAAGCGGAGCTCTGTGCACCCCAGAGTGAGTCACAGAATCCTAGAATCGTAGAACTGCCCAGGTTGGAAGGGACCTTTCAGATCATCGAGTCCAACCATTAAGGCAACACTGACAGACACCATCACTAAATCATATCTCTAAGTGCATGAACTCCCGTGAATGGATGGGAGAATCAGCTGGCAGAGCAAAGAGGCTGTCAATGGGAAGGTGGTGGGACTGTCAGCTCTGGCTGTCTCAGCCTTCCTCTTCTGGGTTGGTAAAACATATCCTGATACAACCCTATCTATCCTTTGTATAAAGAGATAGATAGATAGATAGATAGATAGATAGATAGATAGATAGATAGATAGATAGATAGATAGATAGATACCCTAACCCTATCATATTCAAATGAGTGACCTTCTGTGAGATTGAGTGCAAATGTAGCAAGGTTCATATAGTGGTCTCTCCTTTCATAGTACAAAACGACTGGGAAAAAGAGCTCGGAGAAGTCCCCGACTCCTCACCTTAACCCTGTTAGAAAATCCAATACTTCTGATTCCCGTGGCAGAAAACAGAGAGTCACAGAAGTGAAAGGAAGAGGGAAAAAAAAAAAGCACAAGGCTGGTATCGTACCCGGGGAGTACAGAGGATTGTGCTTGTAAATAGTGTCCTTCCTGCAATAGTGCACCAAGTCCGGGTCATGATGCTGCTGAGATGAGGAGAAGGCAGGGGAGGAGGATTCAAGGAGTCAGGGTCAGAATTTGGGGTAAGTCAATACGAGAAACTGATTCCTGAATATAGTGACAGGAAAGAGAGGTGGTTTAGATTAAATATTAGGAAGAACCTCTTCCCTGTGAGGGTGGTGAGGCACTGGAAGAGGTTGCCCAGGGAAGCTGTGGCTGCTCCATCCCTGGAGGGGTTCAAGGCCAGGCTGGATGGGGCTTGGAGCAACCTGGTGTGGTGGGAGGTGTCCCTGCCCAAGGCAGGGGGGTTGGAACTGGATGATCTTCAAGGGTCCTTCCAACCATTTTAAAATTCTATGAAGTCTGAGATGAAACAAAAGATACAGCTGTAGAAATTGACTGCAGAAAGCCCATAGCATTACAACTGAATACCTGCAAAACCAGTCTGCTTTCTCTCCACAGGGGAAATGGAGCTGTCTAGGCTGGGAGTATGTGCTAAAGAGCCTGACTATGATGTGTGTTCACACACGCACCCTGACATGCCCTAGTGCTTTCCCCTATAGAAAACTGATCCCGACCCTGCATGGTATCTGATTATTCTCCCCAATCTGGGCCTTTGCCCACACCAGAAACCCTCCTGCACCATCCCAGCTACTGCCATAAAGTAAAATCAGTTCATGACCTCTTTCTGTGTTGGCAGGTACGAAGGTGGATTAAGAGCCCAATGGTCGGTGTTGAAAAGCACCCCCACGCCAGTCTCAAATACCCAGGACCCACCGTGATGCAGTTACCTCCAGGGGATTCAGAGCTGGAGCCTCCCCTGTGCCAGACCTGCCAGAGTGACCACCCTTTCCAGAGAGGGATGACTCCCCAGGAGGCTGAGTCCTGCTCCTGGGAGAGCCAGAGAAGCAGCAAAGTAAGTTCTTCTTTCCTTCCCCCAAACATTGTTTACATGTTTCATGCTGCTAATGGGTTTATACTTATCAGTTTCATAGAATTACAGAATTGCCTGGGTTGGAAGGGACATTTCAGATCATCGAGTTCAACTGTCAACCTAACACTGACAAGAAAACCGTCACTAGACCATGTCATTAAACACTGTGTCTACCTGTCTTTTAAATACCTCCAGGGATGGTGCCTCCAACACTTCCCTGACAGCCCATTCCAATGCTTCATAACCCTTTCCGTGTAAAAATGTGTCCTAATGTCCAATCTGAACCTCCCCTGGCACAACTTAAGGCTATTTCCTCTTGTCCCATCACCCGTGACTCCTCTCAGGGAGTTGTAGAAAGTGAGAAGGTCTCCCTTCAACCTTCTTTTCTCCAGGCTGAACACTCCCAGCTCCCTCAGAGTCTCCTCATGTGGCTTACTCTCCGGACTGCTCACCAGCTTTGTTGCCCTTCTCTGGACCTGCTCCAGCCCCTCAATGTCTTTCTTGTGGTGGGGGGCCCAAAACTGGACACAGCACTCGAGGTGGGGCCTCACCAGTGCCAAATACAGGGGAATGACCACTTCCCAAGTCCTACTTATCATGCTGCTCCTGATACAGGCCAGGATGCTGTTGGCCCCCTTGGATACCTGGGCAGAACTGTGCTTGTGCTTGCTTCAGAGAGAGGTGATTCTTCAAAACCCAGAACTCTGCAGACCAAGGCTGTTGTTTGCATCTGGGCTCTGCTTCCTACCTTGAACTTTGATACCCAGGGACAGCACGAGAAACAAAGGGTTTTTCACTAAAGTGCTGTGATGTAGTCTTAGAGTATTTGAACAGATTAGTAGTAACACTCAGCAGTATTTCCCTGATTTACAGGAACTGGGGTGTGGAGTGGTGGCATTTCTTTCCGAGATAATGAAAAGGCCCAGGACTTTCATGTAGTGACAGGACAAGGGGGAATAATTTTAAACTAGAAGAGGGGAGATTTATATTGGATATTAGGAAGAACTTCTTTGCTGTGAGGGTGGTGAGGCACTGGAAGAGGTTGCCCAGAGAAGCTGTGGCTGCCCCATCCCTGGAGGGGTTCAAGGCCAGGCTGGATGGGGCTTGGAGCAACCTGGTGTGGTGGGAGGTGTCCCTGCCCATGGCAGGGGGGTTGGAACTGGATGATCTTCAAGGTCCAACTCTAACCATTCTCTAATTCTATGACTTGTGAATTTTTTCCTCTCTGCCTCACAATTATAAGACCACCCTTCTTCCATTACCCCCTAACCCAAATCTACCTTTTTCTTTAGAAATAAGAATTTGGCTCAGGGAGTTTACCCAAGCAGGAGATGAACGACTCCGTGGGTGTTTTAAGTGGAAGGAAAACCCTGCTTTACCTTAAGTCGTGTGTGTATGCTACGACACCACCATCCTTTGTGTAGTGCTGGGCAGCTGCACACAGGTGGGAAGGTGGCAAAAGCATAAAGGGTGGGATGAAGCGGTCAAGAAGGGGCTTTTCTGAGGCAGACTTTAGACCTTTCATTCATTCTTTACCTAATTCCCGTGGAGAAAAGACAAAAGCAGAACAGAAAGTTTTTGCTCAGAGCCCGTCATCCCTGACAAGAACCATCCCCGCCTGGAAACAACACACACAAAAAAAAAGAGAGAGTTGTAGAAACATGAAAGCAAACAAATAAGAATCTTTCCAAGTACAAAGCAGAGCAAATGTGATGAGGCGTTTATCAGAGCTTTAGCACACAGCTCGCAGCAGAAACACTTTTTTCACGCTACGTCTGCTGCATTTTTAAGCAGGGAAATTCGAACAGCAGGTAAAAATGGAAGCCCTGTGCGCTTCAGCAAAGGCATTTCGGGTGAAACATATGCACAAGCGGAGGAGCTAATCACTCCTCCATTTTACTTCATCAGGGACATTAACTTTGCTCAGGCTGAAGAGCTAAAAAAAAAAAATGAAAGCGCCGAAGACGGAGGATTCTGCAAAATCCTTTGCCTTGCCGTAAATCACAGGGACTCCTGTACAGCTGTAGGGCCTCACGCCTGATTTCCATTAGGTTTTACGGGCATATGGGATAGATTTGGCTGAACGTGGATTCCCCCAGACCCCTCTCCCGGTCTCGTTACTGCCGGCAGCGCAGAGAGGCTGCTTACTCAGCAGCTGGAGTCGGGAGCAAGAGGGATATTTTGCAGGCTGCTTCAAAAATAACGTTGTCTGGCCAAGGGCTCCTTGGATAAAGCCATCCTGCATAAGGAGTCTTTTAAGTAAGTTACAGGGCAGATCCTTTGATGTGATTAAATGTAAGGCCACCGCCTCTTTCTCTACAGTAAAACCAGGCAGGAAGCTTTTAATAAGAAAGGCTGAAGGAGCTCTGTGCCTGACCTCTTCCAGGTTTTAAGAGAGTCACTGGGTGAGATTCTGTTCAGGGGTTACAAATGGCACAAGCTGCACAAACGTGAAATAACTCCCTTCGCTTTCAACCGATGAACTTGAAGAGAGACAGTCTATATTTCAAGGAGAAGAGAACGTGGCCTCTGTTAGGTCAGCAGGGAGCTTGGAGTGCATCAGTTGTCTCTCCTGACTAATTCTTGTCTCTTTTTCCCCAATTACTCTTCCTTCTCTGCTTTTCAGTGCTGCAGCCAGGTACTGGGACTGTTATTACAGTTCCTTTGTGCTTATGCCCAACGCCAACACGTGCCAGGGTCCTAGTGATCCTGTCCTTTGGCTCAAGGGCAAATTAATTCAGAAAGAAATCAGCTGTGAAATATTATTAAAGGCTTATTCTAGGCAACAGGCTCTCTCTGACACATTTCAGGCTATACTGATCCGTTTGAAAAAGGCCTTGGAAAAACCAACCACATCACCCAAGGGAATACATGTCTGTATTCCTGTTCTGTTTTCCAACACAAAACCAGGGGGAAAAAATCATTACTGCTTGTTCACTGTGATGGTAATTATGTAGTAGAGTCTTTAAATATTGACTTAACGTAAGTAAGAGTATATCGAGACTGAAGGCATTTTAAACAAGATGTTATTTTTTCCTTATGATGTGCTTCCATTTCTACCTCCCCAGGCTTTTCTATTAAGGCATGTGTCAGTTGAAGTTTATAAATGATTACTGATGTAACCTCTACTAAGTCTCCTCTATTATTTGTAGGATAGGGTACTATATATTTTTATGACATTTTTTCTGCATTGTATACAGAATACGCCAGAAAACCACGCTAATTTTCACTTGACAGCCTTACATAGGTATATTATTGGGGGTTTTTTATAACCAACAGGGATGCTTATGTCTGCTTATGCTTATATATGGGAGTTTATATTTGCTTTACCCGTGAAACATCTGAAGCCCTAAGGGCTTTGGACCGCTACCAGGGTGTATGATTTACAATTATCACTCCTGGCTTCTCCATGTCTATCTTACATACTTCAGGTTGCATAAACCTCACTGGCTTGATGAAGAGGGTTAAATTTCCTTTTAAAATATAAATTGCAAGACGAACACATTGCATCAATGAGCCGGTTTCAAAAAGCAAGCAAACCACCCTTTAGGCCTGCTTGGCGGTCTACTGAATAGGGAGAGGGGAGCGTGGTGAACATTAGGTGTGATTTAAATCTCTCAGGTTTACCAAGCTGGGTTATTAGAGGTAAATCATACTTGTGTACACACACACCCCCCCAAAAAATACCCTGCGTGATCTGTATAAACCACAGGCACTGTATTGTGGTGCCCTTGTTTCATAAAATAAGCAAAAGATAACAGACTTTGTTAGTGAGCTCAAAATATCTTTTTTTTTTTTTTTTTCCTCTCAAACAAAGCCAACAGCTAGGTTGAAGGCTTGTTCTGTTCTTTCTTCTTTGTCTAAAAAAGCTCCTGCTGCCCTGTCTATCAGCTGGCATTTGTCCTGAAGCGCCACGGACACATCTCTATCCACTAGACCAAAGCCTTGGATGTTTAGAGCTGTCTTCTCTTTCCAGAGCTCAACAAAAAACCTGCGTTGCCCCCAGATAAGGGAGGAGAGGAGGGAAAGAGCAAACTAATATGTTTTCCTCTATTAGAACAATGTGACTTAAAAGCACCGGGAGCATCTCTGTGTCCATTGCTGCATGACTGGGGGCTCAGGGAGGCTGAGTGGAGTGCTGAGTCCCGTCAACTCCAGGAGGAATCTGTCCCCACATCTGGTGTGATACAGCCAGTCTGGCAAAAGCATTTGGTCCCAGAATCACAGAATGATATGGGGTTGGAAGGGACTTCTGGAGATCATCTAGTCCAGCCCCCTGCCAGAGCAGGATGGACAGGAACATGTCCAGGCAGGGTTTGAACGTCTCCAGAGATGGAAACTCCACCACCTCTCTGGGCAGCCTCTTCCAGGGCTCTGATACCCTCAGGGGAAAGATATTCCTCCTCATTTTCAGATGGAACCTCCTGTGCTCCAGTTTGTGCCCATTGCCCCATGTCCTGTCACCAGGCTCCACTGAGAAGAGCCTGACCCCATCCTCCTGACATCTGCCCTTTAGATATTTGTAAGCATTGATAAGATCCCAAAATTAATTGGTCTCTTCACCATCTCTGGTCACTTCTGTGGGGCTGGTGGTGGAAAAGAGGTGGAAGCTGCTAAGGGAATTGCTCTGTCTTCCTCCACCATTCAGGGTATATCCATGCCTGGTGTGAAGGAGCATTAGGGATATTTTCTCTTAGGGTTGCAAACAATTCAGTGCTGCCAGAATTTTATAGAAGTCCTTCACAGCTTATTGGAAGTTAAGTCTCTCAGAGACGCTTTTGGGTCTTGGTATTAGACCAATAGCAGGAATTCATTTTATTATTAAAAATCATTCACAGCTCCTGTGTATAGGACAGCTCTTTATTTCAGTCAGTTTTCAGCACCTCTATGACATTTTTCAAGTCTTGCTTCAGAGATGAAGATTGCCCCCCCAAAAATGTACCCAAGCCAAAGGCTGGGCAATTATCTGAGATAGGTCTATGTACAAATCTCTCCTATAAAAAACATACCTCTAGAAACCTGCATTTGAAATCAGTTAAGAATATGTCTCAGGTGAAATACATTGTGCAAAAGGCTGTCATAAAAATAAATGCCTTTTAATGGACTAGGAAAATGTGGAGGTAAGAAAAAGCAATATCTGACTAGGTCTCCATAAAGAAAGTTTAGTGGCAGATCTGATTGGGCTTTTTAGAGAAAGATGGTTTTCTCACACATTTTGGATAAAAAGCCCTCCTACATTTAACGTGCTGCATTGGTAACAAGGCACCGTGTGATTTACACCCTGATAAATGTTAGTTACTACACAAACATAATAGAGGAACTGGAGATCTCGAAAGCTCAGTATGGGACAATTAATCCTGGAACCAATATATGTGAAAAGTGCTGCAATAAAACAGAATTTGGAGAAGTAAAGTAGGTGAGAAAAAGGAAGTCCAGGTAATGGAATTATTCAGTGAAATCAAATCTGGAGAGGACTCTGAGAGGCTCAAATAAACCCAGGCAAATTAACAACCTGATGGCAGATTACACTTGATAGAGACAGAAGCACCACGGTAATGCACTTTGATGGAATAATTAGAACTACTCAGTACACACTGCAGGGTCTTCAATTAACCGTGATTATTCTAGAAGGCAGCCCTGGGTGCCATGGAGAGTAGCTTATTGAAGACCTCAGCGCAGAAGGGTAGCTCAGAAGGTCAATCCCACACCAAACGAAGCAGACACTCTACCCATTCCTTGGGGAGTCCAGCCCTTCATTCACAGAATTTACTTCTGACCCACATGGAGACATATGGGGAAGGATGTGTCATTATTATACCTGGTGTGAGTGAGAACAGATCAGTAATATCTTGGCAACATTTTCCTGGGAAACACCTTGCAGGCCAAATGATACCATTTTTTCCCTTCATCTATACAATGAGATCTACTTTGAAGTGGCTGGTAGGGGCCCTGGTAAGTAGGTTCTATGATTCTGTGATTATTCCAATGGCTGATTGTTCTTGTATTCATAAGAGTGACAATTTATCTCTGAGAGATAATCTGTTGAACAACCCTGTTTTCAATGCTCTATATTGTATTGACGAGGATACTACCAACACAATCCAAAGGAAAAAGATATTAAAACTAGTAAAGGAATTATTTCATAGAATCATACGGTGATTAGAGTTGGAAGGGACCTTCAAGATCATAAAGTTCCAGCCCCCTGCCCTGGGCAGGGACACCTCCCACCAGACCAGGTTGCTCCAAGCCCCATCCAGCCTGGCCTTGAACCCCTCCAGGGATGGGGAAGCTACAGCTTCTCTGGACAACCTTTTCCAGTGTCTCGCCACCCTCACAGCAAAGAATTTCTTCCTAATATCCAATCTAAATCTCCCCTCTTCCAATTTAAAACTGTTATTCCTTGTCCTGTCACTACACTTCCTGACAACACGTCCCTCTCCAGCTCTCCTGGAGCTCCCTTCAGATCCTGGAAGGCTGCTCTAAGGTCTCCCCAGAGCCTTCTCCAGGCTGAGCAGCCCCAACTTTCTCAGCCTGTCAATGTGTGATTTATACAGCCTTGTATACTCTGTGTGATTTAACTTGAGAATCCACAACCACTGGAACTCCATAGCTTCTGTTTGACTATTTTTTCACATCTGAGTAAACACAGTCATCATGTTCTACTCCAGATATGTACTATAGCACTGTCAGAAAACCAAAGAGTTTGAGAGGAGCAAGTGGTTCAACATGAGCAATTAGAAAAGTAAAGGAGGTATTTTGTACTTCTCTGTATTCAGCAACTTTTGGTTGCAGAACGTCTATATTTTCTGGACTATCACAGGTCAAAGCTGTAGCTTAATCCTGCAAGTGGACAGTCTCAAATGGGAAGCTCATTTTCACCAGTATAGCTTACAGCTATTTCCTAAACAGTTGTTTCTAGCTGACTGCACTAAAGCCCTTTTAGCTATCGATATAAATGTGCCACTAATGGGTTTGTGATGGAATTTGGAATTGAGTACATTTGAATACGTATCTCCGCCCATAACCACAGGTTTTTGTGCCTGCCAATAGGTGTGCTTTAGGAATTTGGCCATGCATATATCCAAAGACCAATGACTCAAACGGGATTTTACTGCAGATCCTACAGCTTTAGCAAGACGAAAACCAATCTGAGATTTCTCTGTGGCTCAGATTTCTCTCCACAGCTGCCAGAATCAGCTGTGAAAGCAACATGCAAGTGAGGTGGGAACAGGCTTTGTTTCAGGGATTAAATCTAAACGCACTACGTTCTTTCACGTTTTTGTAATGGATTGATATAGGGTTATTATGGATAATATTTATTTAGACGAGTAAAAAATGTTTAACACAAAAGCGTTTTCAAATGGAAATGGCAAAGCACAGTTTGCAAATGCACAGGCTAAAATTATGTGTAATTTCAGTGAATGGCAAAGACTGAATAGCAGACAATTGCCTGTGGGGGTTTTTACAGTCCCAACTGACAAAGAGAATGTCTATATAGCACAGAGCATATAAATCAGTTCCATGACTCAACGAAATGATATGATACATCAATCATCCGCTTCACAAATATGCAGTGAGGCACTCAGTCATTTGTACATCCATCACAGGTCTGTTCAAGTGCCATACATTTAGTAAATTAATTGGACAAGTCAATATCAAAGCCTAAAAACATGCTCTCCTCCTTTTTGAATGCTGGTTCAACACTACTGAAAATAATTAAAATATCTCCTTTTTTAAAGAAGCTGGTTGTCAAGGCTTTTCCCTGAAGACATCTGAAGCTAGAAAAAATGATTTAATGTACTTTTCACGGGGTTTCCATAATACTTGGACTGGAAATGACATATCTTTCTCTTTTTTATTGGTTTATTTTTAATATAGTGTTTATTTAGCACCTTTTCCACTCAGAGATTAAAATTACTTTGCCGATAGTCATAGAGATCAGAGAAAAGTATCACTTTCTACATTGGCGGTGGTAACCAGTAAATACCCAGCAGGGTGGGTGTGAGGAGTTTGGGCCAGACACAGGACACCAAATTTCTCTTTAGGTTTGTCTGGTCATACAGGACAGACAAGGTTCATTTCTGATTAGCAAATGGTCAGACACATAAGGTCAAGAGATTTGCTTACTAGAATGGAACAGAGTTCTCTGTTTCTTTGCTTCTGGCAATATTAGGCACCTGATGTAGAAGAAGGTGAGCAAAACCAGTCAAAAATTTATTTTGTTTGAAAAGAATGTGTTTTTTTGCAGCCTAATGCTGTGTTAAATCCATTTGGTCTTCAAAGGTTATATTTAGCAGGGACAACTGGAGTACTTTTCCTCTGTTGGAGTTCGATTTTAATCTGTTTATTGCCCATCTTGTAATCACTGCTTCAGCTCATTTTGAAGATAATTCAGTGCTTCATAGTAGATAAATAGAGCAGTCTGTTGCATTGTGTGACAAGGTCATAAAACAATCTGACAGGCAATTAATACTCCTCTCTTAAAGAGTAACAGCACCAAAGATAAAACAACTCCCTCCCATCCAGTGCGATCATATCCAGTAAGATCATATACAGACAGCTAAAGACTAGGTCTGTAAAAGAGCTGATTATGACTTAAAACCAAATTCAAGCCCAAGGGAGCAATAAAGCCGTGTTATAACATGGTCAGGGAGCTCAGGGATGCACAAAGGCTGGGGGCTGCAGAGGGCAGGACGGGCTGCAGAGCCTCCTCTGCCACCCAGCCAGGGCCAGGGCCGTGTCACCAGCAGGACCACACAGAGCAGAGGGGTGAACCATTTACCATCCCTAAAGATGTCCTCGCCTGGCCAATTCCTGTCCCCTCCTCCCCACCAAGGGTCATTTCATTCCCTGTCTAGACCGTGCTTTGTTGGATTGGCAAGAGTTGGTTGTGTATGTCATTTCTCTCTAAAGAAATGCATAGAATCATAGAATGATTAGAGTTGGAAGGGACCTCAGAGATCATCCAGTTCCAACCCCCCTGCCCTGGGCAGGGACACCTCCCACCACACCAGGTTGCTCCAAGCCCCATCCAGCCTGGCCTTGAACCCCTCCAGGGATGGGGCAGCCACAGCTTCTCTGGGCAACCTCTTCCAGTGCCTCACCACCCTCACAGCAAAAAATTTCTTCCTAATATCCAATCTAAATCTCCCCTCTTCCAGTTTAAAGCCATTACCCCTTATCCTGTCACTCCCCTCCCTGACAAAAAGTCCTTCTCCAGCTCTCCTGTAGGCTCCCTTCAGATACTGGAAGGTTGCTATAAGGTTGCATCTCTGACCCAAAAAACTTGTTTCTTCCTCTGGCTACTCTACACACACTGGTCTGTCTGTCCCAAGAAGCCACAGATATCACAAGACATCCCAAGTGTCTTCATCAGTCTGAGTAACACAGTGAGTAATTTTGTTCTCATCTGAGCGTTGCAGCTTTTGCATTCCTTTGCAGTTTATAAATAAGTATCACTATTTTTTTTTTTTCCTCTTTAGGACTTCCAGATAACCTTTTATGTAGTGTTTTCCTCTTTGCACAAAGAGGTTATGATTGGCTGAGACCTCCATAGTAAAGTCATGCATTCTGTAAATCCTACTGTAATGTTAGTTAATACAGGGCATGCTGCTCATTTCAGGTAATTTAACACAATTCCCAGATCCCAGGACTCCCCAGTGTCTCCTGTCTTAATACACTGTGCTTGCTCTGCATCCAATTATACCCTTCCCACTTTGTGAAATCTTCCCCCCATCCCCACCCCGGAATAGTCAGCACAGGATTTTCTACAAGAGTTTTTGTAATGCACTCTCTGGATTTGAGAGATGCATGATAAGATGACTTTTTTGGACCATTTTACATTAGTGGAAACGTGATTATTTCCAAAGCAGCAGTGCAGATGCACAAAGAGTTTATATGGCCTATATAGTATCACACTATATTATTGGCATTGCCATTAAAGCAAAAAAATGCCCACTCAGACTCAATTACACTGTTTCAACATTATTTTGGAGCCTTACTGGCAAAGGCGGCACTGATTTTAACATCTTTTCTTAGTTCTGCATACTTAAGTTAGGGAAATAATTTTGGAGGAGGGGTGGGGGAAAAAGAAGCCCATTTTTCCTGCTGGAGAGCTCTGTATGTGGGTGTCATCCCATCTGATGTCTGAAAGAAGAGGGAGCCAGGCCTCTGGGACTTCTCTAGATTAGAAATGACCAGTTTTAAAAAACAGAAAATCAATCCAAAGCCTTCTAATTAAGAAATCCTTAGCAGTGAGCTGTCATGTGAAACCATGCAGGGTATTGCTTTCCCATGAAACAAAGGATTTTCTTCTCTTTGCAGATAAATGGATTTACCGACAGAATTAAAAAAAAAAAAAAAAA
>VZRU01012233.1:36991-55346 GCA_013398155.1 Pedionomus torquatus
AAAAAAAATCAAACAAACAAACCAACATCAAACCAAAAACACCCACAAATGTGTCTGGTGCCATAGCACCTGATGCCTGTCTTTTGGAGCAGAATCAACAGTTAATCATAGAATCATAGAGTGGTTTGTGTTCAAAGGAACCCCTAATGATCATCCAGTTCCAACCCCCCTGCCATGGGCAGGGACACCTCCCTCTAAAGCAGGTTCCTCAAAGCACCATCCAGCCTGGCCTTGAACACCTCCAGGGATGGGGCAGCCACAGCTTCTCTGGGCAAGATATAATTCTTAAGTCTTCTGTCTTGCAGAGAGAGCCTTTAGGTGCTCCAGAACAGTGCTGAGCAAGCAAGTAGCAAACACAAAAAAGAGGCCAGATGTATTTTGCAAAAGGATGAAGAAGGATTAGCATGAAAGAACAGGTCTTTAAGAGAATGTAGTAGGATTCACTCTGCCCTTGAAAGATAAGAAGAGCTGCCAAGAGTAGATGCCTCCCACATATTATTGCTGAAAGTGTGAAGTGGAAGTCCAAGGACCACAGAAACTTCAATTTAGATACCTTTTCAAACCTTGTGGTGGTGATGGGGAAACAAACACCTCTCTACTCCCAAAGCATCTTCTAACTACTCCTCAGTAAAGAGCTTGTTTAGGCAGAAGTGGAGGATACCCAGTCTCCCTGGGCAGCTTGAAGAGCCTTCCAGGTTGGATGGTTCCTGGGCCCTATTCACGGATTATTTGCGTGTTAAGGAGTTGCAGGATGACGTGCTGTCATAGCTGAGAAGGCAAGCGACAGCTCCTCGCTGCTTCCCAAAGCTCAGATTCTTGCGAGCAGCCAAGTTTTACCTTTATTTTAGGCAGCCTCGGGGAATGCAGGATTTGATTTCTCTAGTTTGGAAAGACATTAAAAACATACCTGTCTCAACTGGAGCATTAGTTGTCAGGCTTGGGCTGTTAGTTAAAAGCAGGGACTGATGTCCTTGAGATGGTTTCAAAACCCCTCTATTGAAAGAAATGCACTAGAAGCTAATGCTAACAGATTTCTCCCTCTATTGTCAGCGTACGTGCTTTTGTTATTCTTAATATGAAGCATCCGGTGCTGCTAAAGAGGTGCCTGCAGATGTACCTATACAGCTAGAATTGCAGGTTTTACCCTAGAAAACATACCAAAATGCCAGCATTATTGATATGATGACGTGGATTCTGTTTTGTTATTTTTTTAAAAAAAAAACAACAACCCTCTAGCCCGCAGGAACCGAGGCTTTTTGAGAGATAAAGATAATTTGGCTTAAAGAGCGGCCCTTTCATCAAAACAATTCCCCAAGCCCCAAGATACATCTACTGAAAGAAAAATATAGTTGCATGCAAAGCCAAATGCATACAGAAATACAACACAATCCTCTTTTTTTTGTCTACATAATATACGACAGCGACTGAGGGAATGGCTACAGATGAAAAGAACAAACTTGCTTTCTTTTCAAAGGACCAGAGGGAAACACATGAAACAATGAAACTGTTCAGTAAGACTCTGTCAAGATAAATATCATATATCTGAAAAGTATCTTTAAAATCCGATTACTATAACTGGAAGAATTTCAGAAATCTGCGTACCTCACTTCAATCACCAGCTGGTTTTGTCAGAATTGAAAATCTGGAGATTCCACTCTGTTCTGCTTCACTTCCATGTTGCCATCCATCACCGAAAGGCTACAAGGTTCTCAGTTCCAGCTGTATCTGGTTTCTTTCTGTTTTTTAAATCCAGCATGTCAGTGAACAACAATAAGCTCCTAATGTCTCAAAGCAATATTTTATATAACCATTCAGCTTGATTATGTACATTGACTGGCTAAGTTGTCAGAAGTGACTAGTAATTTTTGGCTCTTGGACACTCACCAAGCTAATCTTTGAAAATATTGCAAAAGGTGGGTAAGAAACGTCCCTTGTACCAAGGAAATGTGTAGGACCTCAAGCCAGGATCCCAGGAGCCTGGGCACTTGGAGCTGATAGTGCCTCTAGGAACTCATGATGTCTCATAAAACCCACTTTATAAAAGGAGGAATTGACACTATTCGGCATTGACCTTCAGGGATGACAAAGTTTGAAAGGAAATCATAGAATGGTTAGAGTTGGAAGGGACCTCAAAGATTATCTAGTTCCAAACCCCTGCCCTGGGCAGGGACACCTCCCACCACACCAGGTTGCTCCAAGCCCCATCCAGCCTGGCCTTGATCCCCTCCAGGGATGGGGCAGCCACAGCTTCTCTGGGCAACCTCTTCCAGCTCCTCACCACCCTCACAGCAAAGAAGTTCTTCCTAATATCTCATCAAAATCTCCCCTCTTCCAGTTTAAAACCATTACCCCGTGTCCTATCACCCCACTCCCTGACACGAGTCCCTCTCCAGCTCTCCTGGAGCTCCCTTCAGATCCTGGAAGGCTGCTCTAAGGTCTCCCTGGAGCCTTCTCCAGGCTGAACAGCCCCAGCTTCCTCAGCTCTTCATAGGGGAGGCGCTCCATCCCTCTGATCATCTTGGTGGCCCTCCACTGGATACATTCTGAGAGGTCTACATCCTTCCTGAGCTGAGGACTCCAGAGCTGGACACAGGGCTCCAGGAGGGGTCTTGCCAGAGCGAAAGAGAAGAGCAGAATGCCCTCCCCGGACCTGCTGGTCACGCGTCTTTTGATGCAGCCCAGGATGGGGTTGGCTTTCTGGGCTGCCAGCGCACACTGCTGGCTCATGTTGAGCTTCTCATCCACGAGCACTCCCACGTCCTTCTCCTCAGGGCTGCTCTCCAGCCATTCTCTGCCCAACCTGTATTTGTGCCTGGGATTGCCACATCCCAGGTGTAGGACCCTCTCTCTGCATCATCCCCTCTCTAGGAGCACACAAGGCAATACTATGAAAAGGAAACATCGGTTATGAAGCAAAATTATTTGGTTTTAACTAGTTTTCATTCTTCCTTTGGTTCAAATTCCCTTCAGATTTAGGGAGTCTGAAGGAGACAACTTAGGAGACTCCTAAGTCCTAAGAGAGACTTAGCAGGACTCCTGATTAGCAGGAGGCAACTGCATGGTGGGGAGGGGAATTTAAAATTCTCCTACTCTGATCAGTGTAATTTTGTCTTGAAGAGAAAATCGAAAGAATAATGTTGGGTCAATCGGTGTGATAGCTCCACGTGCAAGAAGAGCAGAGGTTTGTTACCCCATCGGCTTCTGAAAGCCAGGTGAAACGGGGCTGACATAAGAGTGCAGGAAGCAAAGCCCTTATCCCAGGTTATACCGCTGTTGACACGTCGCACGTTCAGGAGATGACTTCGAGTAGGAACTGCAGAGTAACTTTCCACCCTGATAAGGGCTACTTAACACTAGCCATACCCTAGGGTTTTGGGGAGGACTCTTTGAAAAGTAACTGGGAATTAGTCCTTAGTCCAGGGCTCTGCCTCGGCATTTGGAGGGGCTTTTCACACCCAATTTAGAAGACACTCCACCAACAGATCTGGCTCCTCCTTGCCCCTCCCAGGGCTGCCCTGCTTGCAGTTTTGAGCCCCTTTGTTCTCTTACAGCTATGAATTTGCTACTGCAGGCTGTGAATTTGTGTTTTCACCACATTAGCACACGCTGAAGACTCTGTTGGGCCAACCTCTTGCCCCAGCCTATAACTGGAGGAGAACAGGAAAAAAGCAATTTGGGCAGTCTCCAAGTCTCTTGCTGCAAAACTCCAGTTGTATCAGTGCCATGTATCCCATTAGCAGCCTGATGCTTCCCCACATTTCATTCCAGCAATACCAAGAAAAGTGGAAACAAGACCTAAAGAAGAAATATTTGTAGATACATGAGTCTGCACCAATTTCCTTTACCAGCTGGCAGCAGATCTTTAGGAGATCTAAAAGAAACTTAGAAAGGGGTTGCCCTTTTCTAAGTTTTGCAAAAAAACTTTATAGAAAAAAAAAAAAAACCAACCAAAACAAACCTAAACATTTTGCTACTGCCTTCATAGAACATTTGTCAATAATTTTTTCCTTTTTCTTTCAGTGAAACTACTGTGTATACTTACTTTGGAATAGTCCGTGTCTTGGCAGCAGGTTTGTGGTGAGGGTGATGGCATCAAACCTGTTCAGTTCTGAGACAACCTCAAAATCTGTTTGGCTCCAGCCTGATTGTGGCCAAATTTGGGTGGGTTAGGGTCATATTCTATCATTTCACTAAGAACTCTGTTTCAGTTTGAGGGAGAAACAGGTTCTTCCTGCACAATTTATAAGTCAATTAATCCTGATGATGGCCTCACTACTAATGACGAAAGGCTGATTATGCTGAATCTGCTTTAAAGTTCTGTGGCCAGCTGGGAAGGAAGACCACCTGCAGGCTGTACAGTTCTTATGAAGGAAGGGAAAAATGGAATCTCTGACTCTCTAAGCACAACTGGGAACTTTCATCGGGGAGATACGCAGCTGGGAAAGTGCTTGCAACCATTCAGCATTCCCATATCTGATGAGGTAACTCTGGAGGCGAGCGAATACTTGTACCGTGAGCGCTGCCTTCCAGGGCTGCAGTGACTGTTTACACTGAGACGTGTGTGAAATATTTTCCAATTTAACAAGCCCCCTTTTTCTCTTGATGCTACGACTAGAGATAAAGTCAGTTGGAAGAGAAAGTATAAACACATGCAAAGGACCTGGTTCGGTGCTTTTATGATTTGCAGTAAGCAGGGAAATGTCCCTTCTTCTTCCTTTTCTCCTCAAGACTCATGGCTGGAGGCAGCCCAGAGCAGCAGAGGTTAAATACCAACATATATGCTCAGTAGATGGGCGAGCAGTTGAGTATTAAGCGCTACTGAACCTTTATGTCGAACCTTTGGCCACCCTGTGCCAGGCATTTTGTGCCAGATCAAGTCTTGTTAATAATCACACCATCAAATATCAAACTGGGAACCGTTCAGAAAACAAGACCCTTTGCAAACGCAAAGCCGGACTGCAAGGACCGCACAGGCCCTGGTCATTCCTCCCTTAAAAACCATCTTGTGGATAGGAACAGGAGCCAAGGAATTGGATTTAAATCTGATTTAAACAAGGTTCCAGCCAAACTGGGCGTTGCTGCATAGCACAGCTGACCAGTGTAAACAACATCAAGCCAGATAAGAGTTATGTTTGCCCAGAACTTTGTAGCTCAATTTATTTTTGGGGTTGAACAAAGTTGTAGAGTCTATCTACACCAACAATATCCCCATCGTGTCTTAATGCCAACATATATGTTTATACCAACACGTGTATGTGCTGTGTCGAAAACAGGGTGGCTGACAGTAAGAGCAGGGAGGGATAGGGTGCTGGGTACCTACGCTACCTGGCTGGGAAGCCTCGGGAAAGCATTGGAAAATGATCCCAGTATTGCTAACACCAGGTGAGCCCATACCAAAGCCACACAAAGGATGTCACAAGCGCTTTTGCAGCCACATAGAGTGCCAGAAGAAACCTACTGATAAGAACTAATCACGCCCCTTGACATAGCCGGAGCCTATTTGCTCAAGTGACTTCGGTTTCTGTTCCTGTTTCTAAATGGCAAACAACAACCATGGCCCTCATTAACAGGCTGGTATCGCTCCACCTCCACCGCCTCTTGCAAAATGCGGGTGTAGAATAACATGGGCTCCTAATAGTTGCCTGCAATTCCAAGTTTTGCACAGAGACAGCAGAGAGAGATGCCATTATGCAGACATCTGTTTCTATCCTATCTATTTACAGGCTGCCCAGAGAGGTGGTGGAGTCTCCATCTCTGGAGACATTCAGAACCCACCTGGACACACTCCTGTGCAACCTGCTGCAGGTGGTCCTGCTCTTGTGCGTGTAGGGGGTGTGTGTGGGACTAGATGATCTCCAGAGGTCCCTTCCAACCCCACAGCATTCTGTCGTTCTGTGATCCCCTGCGCATCTCAGCTGCAATGATGGAAACAAAGCTTTGTTTCATTTCTTCCTCTGCAACCAACATCGCAATCTTAAACGAACCTAAGTGAAAAAAAGGACACATTTTGCTAATGTGCTTGCTTTCTCTGCAGATGTTTGTAACAGAAGTCAGGCAGCTACAGTGTCAATTTGTTTCTCACATTCTTCGTGAATGAAATGATTGCTTGTGCTGGCTAGAATCTGTCCTCTGGTTTTTCTTTCCCCCAAGAGGTGCATCCTGAAGATGGACTGAGATTTTCCATTGTCTTAAACAGAGAGAGGGATGGGTTCCTTGCTCCATCATTGAGCTGTCAGAAATTAATGGAAATATGATTTAAGGCACACCACAGGTAGACAGCGATACTCCAAAAACCCTTTTCTTCCAACCAGCCTCATTTCCTTTTTATTTTCAGGTCAAATGATTCCTTAGCAGGGAAAATGAAAGGGAGAACAATCGGGTACTAATAAAAAAAGGATTAAACCTAGGTACAGCATGTTAATTCATGCGCGACAGATAGTCTTTTCTTACAAAAATATATGCTTGACCTTGCTGCTGTGACACTGAACTACAGTATTATGAAAATACAACACTTCGAAGTCAGTGGGAGATCAAAGCTGTCTGTATAGGAAAGGCCATTTGGCTTCCTCAGGATATATATGTCTCAGGCAATGTAAATGGAAGTCTCAATGCAGGAATCAGAGAATCATCCAGGCTGGAAGGGACCTCCAAAGGTCATCTAGTCCGACCTCCCCACAGTCACAGGGACACCCCCAACTAGACCAGGTTGCCCAGGGCCTCATCCAGCCTCACCTTGAATATCTCTGGGGAAGGGGCCTCAACCACCTCCCTGGGCAACCTGGTCCAGTGTTCCACCACCCTCAGAGGAAAGAACTTGTTCCTAATATCCAATTTAAATCCATTCTTCTCCAACTTAAAGCCGTTGCCCCTCATCCTATCACTGCAAGCTTTTATAAACAGACTCTCCCCAGCCTTCCCGTAGCCTCCTTCAGGTACTGGAAGGCTGTGATTAGGTCTCCTTAGAGCCTCCTCTTCTCCAGGCTGAACAACCCCAGCTCCCTCAGCCTGTCCTCATAGCAGAGGTGCTCCAGCCCCCTGATCATTTTTGTGGCCCTCCTCTGGACCCGCACCATCAGGTCCATATCCTTCCTCTACTGAGGGCTCCATCCCTGCACACTGGACTCCAGGTGAAGTCTCACTAGAGCAGAGTAAAGCAGCGGAATCACCTCTGGACCTGCTATTAACACATCTTTTGATGCAGCCCAGGATGGGATTGGCCTTCTGGGCTGTAAGTGCAGTCGAGGAGGACAGGCGAGGGGAGCTCTGTGTGTTTGCTGCTGGTGGGTCAAGTACTCGTCTGCTCCTTCATCATCGTCACCTTCTGTTCTTCAGTTGAGCATCTCTGCTCCTCTTCCTGTATAAAGACATTTGTGTTTCAGTGGAGATTAAAGCATTCACCAGCCAGTGTCCTTGTACACAGGACTCAGTAGAGAGCTCCCCGGCACTGCACAGGACAAGGGGCCGTAAAAGAGGTTAGACTATGGCTGCACCTGGGGACACAACTGGAAATCTGGCCACCATCAGTCCAAGGAAAACCTGCAGAACTCACAGCACTCCTCAGATAACTCACTTGTGTTTCTCTCAGCTGTGAATCACAGCTGGCTCAGCATCGCTGATCACAGCCCAGATCATAGCCATTATCCTTCACCTCCTTTTCCAAGCTGCAAACCCCTGGAGCTGTGCTACCACAGAAGTAATCATTCAGAAACACATTTATCTCTGCTCCTGAGTGATTCACCCCTGTTTCTCAGCAAAACATGAAGTTTCAGAGGCTTGATAGTCCTGTTGGAGGCATTTGACATCCATTGTCCCTCTTAAGGGAGCGCAGTCTCTTTGTATCTGAACACATGGCAGAACCATGTGCCTTGAAAAAAGGATCCCCAAATTCTTGATGAGCGTAGAGAAGATATGCAGAAAAAGGGCATCTCCATCAGTATAAATCCCACTGTATGTGTAAGCTGATTGTTGTACTCATGTAAGAATATATTAGGGAGTATCACTTCCATCATGAAATTTAATTGGAGGATTGAGAATTAGTCCATTCCAGGTTCTTTGAACTGAGATTTAAGTTTCAACAAGCCTTCAAACTCTTTGTTATTTAGATTTTCCATCTGTAAAATGCAGATAATAATTATCCAGTTAATCCTTAGGCTCAGTACTTCAAGATGCCACGTATTACCAATTGTCTCTGGCTTGTGGAAGGCATCCAACACTGCATGAGTGGCCACTGCTTTTACTTCTTCCCAGGTACAGAAAAATAGAGAACAATACAGCATTGCATCTAGTTTTTTACACTGGTGCCTAGGACAGAACGAGGGAATAGTCTAGGGGGTCAATAAACTGCCTACAGGGGGAGTACGCTTGATATCTGAAGGAAAATCTAGCGTTGTCTTCTCCCTGGCAATCTGTGCTCTGAGACTGAACAGCCAGAGCACAGCCGTCACCCTTGGTCGCCGAGACAGCTCACTTGCTCATCCATGGAAAAATGCTCCTTGCTCAGGCCAGAAGTGGTTCAAAGTGAAGCGGGGGCACGCAAGGGTCACTGATTATTTCTGAGGCTTCAAAACCCAGAGCAGAGAGCTAGTGAGAGCTGACCCCAACCTTTGCCCAAATCTTAAACTAAACCTGAAGAAAATTTGATTAACATTCATTTCCTCACACTCATTGTGGATGAGAGCAGGATAATGTACAACTGGATGACTTTGCTCTGGTTAGAACCAGAAAGGACCAGAAAGTCCAGTTTCATGACACTTCCATGCTAATTCCTGGGAAAAAAAAGGAAGTATATCATAAACCTTGGAGATACCCACAGCTCCAAGGGCCCCTTGGAATCCGTGGAAGCTCTGTCCCTTCTTATCAACATCCCTTATTCATTGCAAGTGTCATGTCAGCTCTGCCCACTGCTACTTTTTTAACTCCATAGTGCAACTTAAAAGAGTTAAACTCCACACTCAAAGTAATTTCAAGCAGAGTTTATCACTTGTGATATAGAATCACAGAATGGTTAGAGTTGGAAGGGACCTTGAAGATCATAAAGTTCCAACCCCCCTGCCCTAGGCAGGGACACCTCCCACCACACCAGGTTGCTCCAAGCCCCATCCAGCCTGGCCTTGAACCCCNCCTTTCTCTGATGAGGACTCCAGAGTTGGACACAGTACTCCAGGTGGGGTCTCATGAGTGCAAAGCAGAGGGGCAAAATCACCTCTACAGGATATGTTATAGGTTATATACCTCCATAGGATATGTTTAATGTTATAGAATATGTTGCAGCAGTTTGTTTGTGATAGTGAAACTGCAGTCTTTAGATTGGTCTGCTAAGATCTACATAAAAAGAGAAAAATGGCAATAAATCATATTTTTTTGATAGTTTAGACACAAGCTCCATTTCTCTAACACTTTGCCTTATTTTGGAAAACAGAGTTTATGTTAATTATTTTTTTCCCCTCTGAACTTGATTTAGGATGTAGGTACATGTTACTGTGACTCAACTGCAAGGGCTCAAATTTATAGCTCTGTTTACTTCTCTTTAGGAACTGTGTGCGCTTTTTTCCTTATGACAAATGCAAGATTGTTTAACCGTCAGTGAGAAAAGCTAAAGGCTATGATGACTTCATCAGAAACGAGTTTGAAAGGCAAATTGACCAGGTCCTACAGATATCTCCCTGGTGGAGCAGCTACTTGCAACACAAAGCTCTTTAAAGAAAAGACTTAAAAGTATGTCGTGACTGGAAGATTAAGGAAAAGCAATCAACAAGAAAATAAAAAAACAAAACAAAACAAAACAAAACAAAAAGGCAAAAAACATGTTGAACAAATAATTCATATAAGAAAGGGTGGATTTTCCATCACTGGAAATCCTGAACTCAAAACCAGGTATGATATGATGAGGTGAGGGGGGTTGTCATAATAGCTGTGTCCTGTTCTAGGCAACTTCAGATTTCAGACTCACCTGGGGTTCTTGCTTTGAACACCACCGCAGGGCAGTCCAATCTGCTCTCATGTCAGAAGCTGCAGATGACTGTGGTGACCAGAAGTGGTGACAGCCCTTCCAGGGCACTAGGCATCGTAGTAGTCCTTTGGTAGCTGCTTTAGGACTTTGGCTGGGATAACACTGAGAATACTTCAGCAGTGCTGGAGCAGTCACCTCAAGAGGAATGTGTACAGCTCCCAAACATTTCAATGGATAACTAGCTCTAAAGCCTGACTATAGACATTTTAGGCTCACCAACTTTATGAATCTTCTCATGTTGAGTGAACATTTCACAAACAACACGCAGAACTAATGTATGCTCAGCCCTGGCACGTCCTGATATTGTCTTCATTGGAAGAGATTGTCTACAGGAATGAAGCTGTAAATTTGAATATGTTAAGTGACATAGAGATCTCGGTGACTTATTTGGATAATTAAGAACCTCAAGTGAAAACAGGATATTCATTGTCATCCCAGTAGCAAAGATATGCTGGATCTCAAGGCTGGGTCTTGCTGAGTAGGGTGGATCCTCTGTAGGACTCCACAACACAGGAGTGAAGGCAGATAACTTTAATAAATGAGTATCATTTGGTATCTGTGAGCAACATCTTTTCTTTTTAATACAAAGCAGCTCTGGTATTTTATCTAGATAATGCATTCTGCTTCCACTGTTGCTATTGATGTCCTTTCAAGTGAACAGAATATGCAGCCACTAATGAGCTCTTTCTGTTAAGATGTTCAGCAATGAAATAATTAACAATGTTGATGTGTAAATTAGGCTTCAGAGTTTAAATTGCCTTTGCAATGAATGAGGCAGATCACTTTTGTCTGGCTGTTGGTTCAGGAAGGCAGGCCAGGACTGGCTAAATGCTAAATACAGTAGCAGTCCCATTAAATGCCTGTGCATTAGGGTCTGAGGTCATTGTTAGACCAGAAGTGTTACCTGCCTTACTAACATTGCTATTCACAAAATAACAGGTCTTCTTTAAGCTGTCTCCTCTTTGGTGGGGAGGTCTTCCCTGTACCACCTTGTTGTGCACAGTGGAGGAACGTGGAGCCCATATTACAGCAATTCCCCCTGCTCCCCTCGGGCTCCCACAATGGGATGGAGGCACTTGTAGGAATATCTGGATACCCTCAACCATCCCCATGCTGGAAGATGAGGGAAGATGATTGTGTTCCTCATTCCCCATGAGGAAGATGAGCTTTTTCAGAGTATTTCATCAAATACCTGAATCTCAACAACCTTTCCCACTCCCTGGCCTACAGCAGCCTCTGCAAGAGCAGGCAGCCAGTCTGCCTACCTTGTCTCTTTTCCAGACTTCTTTTCTCCAGGCTGAGGACACACCAAGTGATGCTGCAGCTGAAGAGAGTGGTGCCTAGAGGAACAGAGAAGCAAGTGATGTAGCTGCTACTTTATTAAACATTTATAGAATCATAGAATATAATCATAGAATCATCCAGGCTGGAAGGGACTTCCAAAAGGTCATCTAGTCCGACCTCCCCGCAGTCACAGGGACACCCCCAACTAGATCAAGTTCCCCAGGGCCTCATCGAACTTTGCCTTGAATATCTCCAGGGAAGGGGCCTCAACCACCTCCCTGGGCAACCCGTTCCAGTGTTTTACCACCCTCAGAGTAAAGAAATTTTTTCTAATATTCAACTTAAATCTACCCTTCTCCACCTTAAGTCCATTGCCCATTTATATATACTGCTTCCTTTTTACTGTTTCTGAGACAAGAAAAAGCACAATCATGGATTTAACATCATATTTGCACAAAATATATAACACGCTGAATTTTAGTGAAAATTAGTATTTCAAGTTAAGCGTTGCTTGCGCTGACATATGAACTTCTGACTTCTGCTTGCCTTTATCTTCTCCCAATATCATTGAGGTCGGAGTAATCCTAAAATACAGTTTAGTGACTTTAAACTCTGCTTCAGAGATAGATCTCCCAACATGGTTTACCTCTTGAAAATCGGAGGCTGGAGTTTTCCACAGCTGGCTCCCACTCACCAGGGTCTTTTGGGGTGACCTTATTGGAGAAGGGAGAAGTTGTGCTTCACAGCATGAAAGAATGTGCTGTTTTTTACATCCCTATTGTATGGATGTTGTTTTAAAATATTTGACCTGTTGAGGTCTTATCTGCTGCAGCTGACGCGTACTCAGCTAGCACAAAGACTTGGCCACTAGCATTAAAGTGCTTGTCTCCTTTCCCCTCGCTGAACTTTAGGCTTGAGCCATGTCAGCTGGGAAACAGACTTAACCCGGCACTTTACAAGCATCACGACAAGCACAATTCACTGCCACAAACAAAAAGCAAAGCTTGTTCAGTGCAAATATTATAAAGAGGAAAAAAAACACTTAAAAAAAAAAAAAAAGCAGCACCCACAAAACACTTTTTATTCTGTGGATATGGTGGCCTTGTACCTTTTCTCACATTTTAAAATGTGCGAATCAGCAATGCCTATACTTCATGCAAAATTCCCCTGTTCAGAGGATTCAGTTGAAAGGGTAATACATGAAAATAATTCCGGGAAACATAGAAAAGAAACATCCTGCATGCTTTCCTTAGGGATGCCTCACTTTTTGACAACCTCAACTGAAACCACAACACAGACACAAAAATGGAAGGTGTGATTAAAGCACCTCTGTAAACATAGATAATTGTGCAGCAATTAAAGGAGAAAAAAGGTGGAGGATCAAAATAACTGGGATGGATGTGTATGTTAGCAGTATGATACACAATTAAAGTGGACACAGGGCTAGAGGAGTTTCACAAGCTCTTTCAAACTAGATCTCCTATCTGTTTGTGTGACTTCTTCCACTGGTGTTCTCTGTGTTTCAGAGTCCCAGTTTAGCATAAATTTGCTCCCTCGGGACTTGTTGCTTGTGGTCCAGTGTGTGGCTCTGAGGCCACTAAACGGGCCAACCTACTGTTGTTATTTGTGTTGATTCAGACAGAAAGTACTCTGTACAATTTCCCAGGCCTTCCCTTTTGCCAAACTTTGACTGCGATGCCTCTTGTTTCACGGCAGGGTGACCGAGAGTTTCCCTTTTTAATGGATTCTGTCAAGGAACAGAGCTCAGGGATTGCAGCTTTCAGTGCTCAGCCTTTTGCTCATCAATGTTGTAGATGTCTGTTCTTGATGTGGTGGCTCTGCCGTATATTATTTTGCACATATGTAAAGATGCACTTTTCTGCAGGGACAGATCCATGCTTAGTGTGTGTTTTTTCTTAAATGCTTTTCCTTCTGTTTTCTGAGCTTGCATTCTTCTCGGCATAATCACAGTTCTGCCTGGAATGCATCAAACTATGCACTTTCTCCCCTTCTCTCCCTTCATCACGCACTTTTTATCCCCATGCTACATCTTTCCTACAATCCCTCTGGCTCTTTAATCCCGGAGCTTTACAGTAGCTAAAACAGTGGCTGTCTGGAATGTCTGCTTCTTCCTTGTTATTCATCATGTACTTAATCTCCTGAATTAAGATAGCCAGACATATCAGAAAAGCTAGCCACTTTTGTGATGTTCTGCAATTTTGGGCATCCTCCAGCCACCTTCTCACCCCTCTTCAGTGTGTGCAATGGTGGGTGAAGTTGCCATTTGAGTTGGGAATCTTTTGAATTAAAGGATTTCTTAATCAGAAAACACAGAGAAGATCGGAGTTGAAAACACTGCTTGAGTGGCTCACCAGAGCCCCAGGCTGGTACTGACAAACTCTTTAATCCTTCGGGACTGCAGGCTTTGTGAACGATGCATTTGTATGAAGAAGCACTTAAGTTTTGACATTACCAAGGAAATTTCTCCTGTCGTTGGACACGAGAACTTTTTACCAGAAGCCCACGCAGTGATTCTAGTGGGAACTCTTTACCTTGTTCTTCTGCGGTACCTTATTTGTTGTTTGACGGCTGCTTCCCATCCCAACTCTGGATGAACTGTTTTGATGGGATGGAAAGCCTGGGAAGTCCTTTGGGATACACGGGGTTAGCAAATGTGTAATCCTGCTGACTGGCTTCATTCTCACACTAGTTTATCACCCAGAAGCAGCACCACTGAGGCCAGCAGCTCCTACCCTTATGAAGGTGATGCCAGAGGAGAGTTAAACTCCCAGTTCTTCCAAATTCTAGTGTAGATCTGATCCAAGCCTCTTGTGCGAGTAAGAGAGGTCCAGAGGGCAAGCAGGTAGATGTAGCATAATAGCAGGGATGAGGATGAAGTGTTGATGACAGCAGGCAACAGGAGTCTGCAGCCCCAGTATTTCCTATACCCAGGAATATGTGAAGGGACTATCACCTGTACATCCCCTACCCCAAACCCCATCCTCATGAAGGCTGTTCTTGCCCTGGGTGAAAGAGTGGGTAAAGTGGTTCTCCATTAAGAGCCCCATGTCAGAAGACAGCCCTGATGGGATGAATGGGGCTAACCATCCGGTCCACAGCTGTAAAATAAACATGCATGCACACTTTGAATGGGGAATGTAATTGAAAGTACAGTAAAAGCACAGATTTCTTTCCTTTTCTGGAAGATGGTACCTCGCAAGTTTGCCCCTGATTGTAGAAACAGCTGGAGAGGGGCTTTGCGCTACTGCCCCACACATTTTTACTCTGAAAGGGTTTTTAAGCATTGGAACAGGCTGCCCAGGGAGGTGGTGGAGTCACCATCCCTGGAGGTATATAAAAGACGGGTAGATGTGGTGCTTAGAGATATGGCTTAGTGATAATTTTTGTCAGTCTTGGGCTGATGGTTGGGCTCAACAATCTGAGAAGTCCCTTCCAACCCAGGATTCTAGGATGTTCTTCGGCTGGACAAACAGCTGCGGTCCGAAGAGTTGTAAAGCAATAACCCCAGCCTAAGAGGACGTTCTCGTGACCTGATGCGTTCCCTCTCTTTTGCAGGCGAAGGAGCCCCAAGGAAAAGGAGACCCACTGCCCAAGCCGGAGCCCAGGCCCCTCTGGGGTGGCGAGGAGGCAGGTACGGGCGGGAGGGCCCAGGCAACGGGGGCCGGGTGGGCCGAGGCCTCTGTGGGAGGCTTTTCACGGGGGCTAAAATTGCCTTGTCCCCGTCTGTCCGCACTGAATGGAAGGATGTTTGTTCATGGCAGATCCAGACTCACCCACTGAGTCTTTGCTGCACGGCAACAACAGCTACAAACCACCACCAACAACCCGCTGGCGGGCAGGAAGGCCGCAGCCCACAATGGCGCTGCACAAGGCCTCCTGAGGAATCACGCCATGGTTTAATGAGCGGGGATGGGTGAAAACTAAAGTATTATAGCACGTCTGTTTAATTAGCAGCCGGCCACACTTCCATGGTGGCCTGCAATGTGAGCAGGGCTCTCGTGAGCCACCATAAGTTTGAGGGCAGAAGCGGCCATTTGGCGGGCCTTCGTCTGCCCGCAGCAGGGCCGAGGACACAAGTTCATGTATAGCTTGTGTAAATTGTTAATTTTAGCCAAGACGGTACAAACTGCATACGTCGAGCTCACAATCATTCCTCTTACTGCCTCCATTGTGTCTTGGGGTTTTGCTTTTGAAGGGGATTTGGTTTTTTTTTGTTGGGTTGGTTTTTTTTCATCTTTTGTTTGCTTTACTTCTCTTTGCCATAAGCTTCGACCTTATCTACAAATGAAAAGTGTACCAGATTAATTTAGACCGTTGGTGCTGAGGTTGGATGATATGTCAGAACTGCATTTCAGCCAAGAAAATAAAATGCCCCCAAAATGCTGTGGCTCCAAAGTGCAAATGTCCCTGTAAACCTCTCCTAGCATCTGACAAGTAGCTGTCAGATCCCGAGGCAGATCTCACTTGAATGGGTTGGGGATTTTCTTCCTGCTCTCGTTGCCATTTTTCGCAACTGTCCCCCTGGGAAACATCCCAGAAGCCTCTGTCCCCATTAGGAGGAAATCTTTCACTTCCTCGCTTTGATTTTGAACGCTTAATGCTCCTGGTTAATTCCCCTGACCTATACCCAGTCTTGGCTTCTATGCGTAGAGATTAAATGCTGATCTAGGTGATAAACTTTGATGAAACGAGTTTAGAAATACATTTAATTAACTAAACAGTAAACTCACTGTGGTGTGTGAATGTTGCAGGTTGCGTTGATTCCCAAATAATATTAGCTATAGCCATAATATATTTTTTTCTGAAATAGGGGAGCCCGCTCAGGACAGCCCCACTGATTTAACTCATCTGAGCAGTGCTTTTTTCTGCCTGAAGCACAGTAGGCCAGTGATTTGCCTCACCCCTCTGCCAGATGCATGGGCAGTATCAGGGCTCTCAATGTCCCTCCTGCTCTCTCCTGCTTCCTCTCCTCCACCAGAAGTTGTCCTCTCAGCTACGTTGAGGGCTGCCTACAGATGAAACCAGATCTGGGGAGTGACCTGGTGTAAAATACAGTATTTAGGGGCCACTTCTTGGTGGTGAAGATGGGACGGGAGCGCTGGGCTTTTCCTTACCTGGGTTGGTTAAGTATCAAGGCTAATTTCAGTTAAAGCTGAGAAAGTGCTCACGTTTTACCACTTGGGACCTAGTCCCAGGGTAGCTGAACTTAAGGGCCCTTCTGCCATGACACAGCTGCCCTAAACCATCCCTTCAACGTGAGATTGCACTGGCTGGCTGGACTGGGACACTTAGTATAACAGCTTAAAATCACTTTGGATTTTTAGAGGTTTTCCACTGGCTTCTAGTATTTAGCAACTACTTCACAGTATCACTTAATTGAACATTATTAAAACCCAGTGGCTTCACCATAGAAAACTTGGTAGCCAATCATTAGGCGCCTGGAAAAATGCCATTAGAGGGCTAAAGCAGTGTTTCTTTCCGAGTTTCTACAACAGCAAAGGTTAATCTTGTTCAGCACCTGCATAATCCCCTCAATCAGGACTGAAGTAGTATGTTTGTATTCTAGTTACATACTGGCTCTTGATTATGCCAGAGGACTACAACCACTTTGAAGCAAAAGCTTGAACTCTTGCGTTCCCACCCCAAAGCAGAGTGAGTGAGTCTTATGACCCAGCCATTTTGTGCTATTTTCATGACAAAACTGGGTGTCCTCAGGGATGATTGCAGCAGGCAATATAATTCATTGGTCAGAGGATGAGGAGCAAGAAAAGGCAGGATTTAATAATGAGAAAGCAATTTTTAAATACTTTCTCCAAATCATCTTTAAAAGCTTTATCAAAGATGAATCTGTTTTAATGAAGGAGCAGTTGTCCGAAGCCTACTGTGACCTTTGGAAGAAGGTCCACACTTCATCCCTACAACACTTCCATATGTTTATTTTATCCTTTGTTTTTCAGATTGATTATCAGGATTTTTTCACTTTCCCACATAACTGACCATCACACTTGCCTAATTTTGTCCTTTCAACACAACATTGGCTTTTTTAGAAAATTCATCTCCTGGAATTTTTCTTGCCAATGTGGGCCTAATTAAGAAAACTAAGGTTTTACTTCCCAAAACCTAACAATTTGGTAATGTGATTTCCTAATACACAAGTTTTAAAGATCACGATTTCAAGACCATGGCATTTCTCAGTTTAATGAAACATCAGCTTTTGTTCTACTTTTCCCCCATCTTTTACAAGAAGACTCTTTTTCCTGACACAAAAGCCAGCTCAACTGAAAATGTGATGAAACCACTCTAAGGGCACAGCTTGAAATTCATCTCTGCAACTCAGAGAAGACAATTATTTCACTTTTTTTCCTTTATGTATTCGTTTATACACTACAACATGCTAGCAGATCAAAGGTCTAATAGAGCTTAATTGCAGCTAAAATAAATGTCTCTCTGTGTGTCATACTGAACTCGCACTGAAACAGAAGTCTAACAGTCCGGGTAGAAGGCAAATTCCAGATTTACCTGCAGGACAGCCTTGGTGGTCAGCAGCCAGCAGTGCCAGGCAGCGAGCTGGATTCCACGGTGGCTTGGACATGGCAATTTCAGTCATTATACAGCCTTCCAGTATCTGAAAGGAGCCTACAGGAACAGGCTGCCCAGAGAGGTGGTGGGAGTCTCTGGAGACATTCAAAGACCGCCTGGACATGTTCCTGTGCAACCTGCTCTACGAGGACCTGCTTTGACAGGGAGATTGGACTGGATGATCTCCAGAGGTCCCTTCCAACCCCATATCATTCTTTGATTCTATGATTCTGTGCTTTAGAAGGGAGAAGGGCTAACAACTAAAGTCTGCTATTCGTTATTGCCTAATTACCTTACAAGGCCTCAGGCGAAGAGCTAGCTCTCCCCAGACTGATTGCCTCAGGAAAGAGGGGAAAGCTTCCTCAAAGAAGCCTGTTGCTTCTCCATTTCCTACCGAGGAGATGGAAGGCTTCTGTCTTGTAGAAAAAAAAAAAAACAACCCCATGTTGGGAACTCTTTTCA